>OY992883.1:90204235-90216735 GCA_963921405.1 Cepaea hortensis | reverse complement strand
CCCCCCCCGCCATATCATTCTCTCCACATACTGGTTTTCAGTCTGTCTGTTCCCGCGCTTTCTCCACCTGGTCTCACAGGATTCATTCATTCATGCATTCATTCAGTAGCATGTCCTTTGCAGAACCTCGCTCCCATAACAACCTTCCAAAAACTTCTCAGATATAAGCAAGATGTCCTCATCTGAAGATTATCTATCCTATGGGATAATCTAACGAATAACCGAGATACGAGTACAATAAAGTCAGCCCATTGAGACACTAATTAAGACACAATGTGATTACAGAATCAGGGCTGTTTTTCCGTGACCTGCCAGAAGGCATGAAATAATTAGGTAATATTTGTACCGATCGCTTTCTGAATGTAGTTTCTATCATTACTTTTATGAGAATGGGTCGACCCCAGAGCTGTTCTGGTGCGGAAACATATAGCCATGACCCTAGTGGGATCACGTCCGAGATTACTGTTTTAGCAGCAGTAGAACTGTTCTAGTAGCAAGAGAACTCTTTTAGCAGCAGTAGAACTGTTTTAGTAGCAGTAGAACTGATTTAGTAGCAGGAGAACCGTTTTAGTAGCAGGAGAACTGTTTTAGTAGCAGGAGAACTGTTTTAGTAGCAGGAGAACTGTTTTAGTAGCAGGAGAACTGTTTTAGTAGCAGGAGAACTGTTTTAGTAGCAGGAGAACTATTTTACTAGCAGGAGAACTGTTTTAGTAGCAGGAGAACTGTTTTAGTAGCAGGAGAACTGTTTTAGTAGCAGGAGAACTGTTTTAGTAGCAGGAGAACTATTTTACTAGCAGGAGAACTGTTTTAGTAGCAGGAGAATTGTTTTAGTAGCAGGAGAACTATTTTACTAGCAGGAGAACTATTTTAGTAGCAGGAAAACTATTAGGGCAGCAGGCATACTGACATCTACAGGAGCACGGGTATCAAACAGACAATAAATAAACAGAAAAGATGTTCGAAGAGAACAGTGAAAATGCGTGGGAGCAGTTAACATTTTAAGAGGAACATGAAAGCAGGAGAAAGAACAATGAAATGAGGTTAGGCACAATGAAAAGAGGAAATAACATTGAAAAGTCTTAGAGGAAAACCACAGTGAGATGGGGATCGTGAAAGGCGGAGAGACACAATGAAAAGTCCAAGAGAAAATTTAAAGTAGGGTCGTGGTAATAACAAAAAAGAAGGGGATAGTCAAACGAGGAGAAAAAGACAATTAAAGGAGGAGAAGGACACTGGAAGGAATAGGTGACAATAAACATTGAAAGAAGAGCATGAAAATATGAGGGAGTCAATGAAAGAATGAGGGAGAAATTACAGTAATAAGGGGACAATGTATGTAAATGAAAACCGAAGGAGGAACGTAAAAGAGGATGGGAGTTAAAGAAAAAAGGAGGAAATTGATAGGAAGAGCACAGTCAAATGAGGTGGGTGGATTAAATTGAAAAGGAAGCATTCTAACAACAGTAATAATAATTATTTCAATGGTAATAATAATGATAATAATACTAATAACAATAATATTAATAATACAAATAATGATCATACGGTGGAAAAGGAGGAGCAGGTGGGGAAGGAGAAAGGGGTGATAATAGTAGCGGGACAAAAGGAATAGGAACAATGAAAACAGGAGCGGTATGAGGTGAAACAGCAGAAATCCGCACATGAGTTGTGCAATTAATAGTCAGATCTGGACAAGAAAAACCTCGAAGAAAACCAACATACTGGTTAGAAAGAGACACGTGTTCAAACAAGTCACACTGAGTGCAGCGAGTTTGTGCTCCAGCAGTTCTCGGCGGAGGATGAAAGGAAGGAAGTGCACCATCCGTCCCACTAATTAAAACTGTAAAAAAAAGTTCACCAGCAAATGTCAACTCCAGATCACGAGAGATATCCATTTGTAAACGCGGATCAGATGTTTGAGGGGGCATTTATAAACGATAACTGATCTGCGTGATTCGAGATAGCAGGCAGGTTGAGTTGTAAGCGAGAAATAACAATAACTTGACGAATACAGATAACACATTCCTATTTTTTTTTTTCTGGCTTCACTTCTACTGTAAGATGTGGACTGGACAATGGGCTTGTCTGTTTCATAAGGGCTGTATTAATTTGCTGGGCTGTTTTATTGCTCCAGTTGTTGTGTAGCGTTAACAGATAGACAGATAAAAGATAAAACTTTCATTACTACCACAAACAAACCTGTGCGGGCGGCTGGTTTGTCGAGATTCCTTTCTGTTCTTTTCAAATGGGGCAGTGAGGAGCATTTTGTGTGATATTCACCGGAACAGGAACGGAGCATAATGGGACAACCCTTTTGCCGTGAAGTTGGAACCGCGATTAACTAACTAACTAACTAACTAACTAACTATTCATTGGCACCTTGCCGTCTTGACAGACGATAGTTTGTAAGGGATGGAGTTATTGCCTCTCCATAGCACACAGCCTGGGCTAAAATATAGAGATCATGTGTTGCCCATGCAGCATGATCCCTCTCTCGGCCTGCCTAGTTCACTCCAGAGGAAAGGTAACACCTCTACATCTGGAACAAGACAAGCTGCAGAAGCTGCCGGATCAGCAAATCAATGCTCTAATTGTCCGCCTGCCGGAGCTTCGATCCTAGACCAGCCGCCAACCAAGGCTTAGGGCCTGGTCTGCCCTGCCATGACACTTTGTCTTTAGGTTGCATTTCCTCGCACCAGGGTAAGGCTTGTACCCTCCCAATTGCGCTCTTCCGCCCGAAGCCGTTGGCACAATGTGGGGTGTCGGGTTTGGTAAGCGCCGCCCAACGTTGGGCGCTAACAGAAAGCAGGTAGTACCGTCTACTGTTATACTAACTAACTAACTAACTAACTAACTAACTAACTAACTAACAAACTAACAGACTAACTGACTAACTAACTAACTGACTGACTGACTGACTGACTGACTGACCTGACTGACCTGACTGACCTGACTGACTAACTGACTGACTGACTGACTAACTGACTGACTGACTAACTAACTGACTAACTGACTAATTGACAAACTAACTAACTAACTAACTAATTACCTACCTACCTACCTACGTAACTAACTAACTAACTATCTAACTAACTAACTAACTAACTAACTAACTAACTAACTAATTACCTCCCTACCTACCTACCTAACTAACTAACTAACTAACTAACTAACTAACTAACTATCTAACTAACTAACTAACTAACTAACTAATTACCTACCTACCTACCTACCTAACTAACTAACTATCTAACTAACTAACTAATTATCTACCTACCTACCAACCTACCTAACTAACTAACTAACTAACTAACTAACTAACTAACTAACTAACTAACTATCTAACTAACTAACTAACTAACTAATTACCTACCTACCTAACTAACTAACTAACTAACTAACTAACTAACTAACTATCTAACTAACTAACTAACTAACTAACTAATTACTTACCTACCTACCTAACTAACTAACTAACTAACTAACTAACTAACTATCTAACTAACTAACTAACTAACTAACTAACTAACTAATTACCTAACTAACTAACTAACTAACTAACTAATTACCTACCTACCTACCTAACTAACTAACTAACTAACTATCTAACTAACTAACCAACTAAACTAAACTAAACTAACTAACTAACTAACTAACTAACTAACTAATTACCTACCTACCTACCTACCTACCTACCTAACTAACTAACTAACTAACTTTTTTTTTGTTCGCATATCCTTTACAGGACATCGCTGTCAACATCAGCATCTATCAACTGATTGTTGATTTCTTGGCAAGATTACGCTCAGTAATTTGCCATTGCTTTCTGAGCGGCCGGCTCGCATACCCCGTAAGTCACCAACGCGGAGAGAACCGCTACTGATTCTCGCGCAAGTTACTTTCCTCACGTGGATATACGGGATTAAGAAGAAAATCGATAATCCCTAAGCCAGAGAGACCGGCTAATTAACTAACTATCCAACTAAAAGATGGACAGACCTCTTGTCTCGATCTGTGGCCAAGAGTTACGAATGCAAAATAGTTATCCCGCATACTGCGTTCGAAACACAGCTGCGGGCGATTTTCAAGCAGATCGCGTGTGTTGGTTTCCTTACAGTGGTATGAGTGCCGGTCGTTCAGAAAGCATTTACAAACTAATGAACGAAACCTTGCCCAGGAATCACGTAACATTGCCCAGGAATCACGTAACATTGCCCAGGAATCACGTAACATTGCCCAGGAATCACGTAACATTGCCCAGGAATCACGTAACATTGCCCAGGAATCACGTAACATTGCCCAGGAATCACGTAACATTGCCCAGGAATCACGTAACATTGCCCAGGAATCACGTAACATTGCCCAGGAATCACGTAACATTGCCCAGGAATCACGTTACATTGCCCAGGAATCACGTACAATTGCCCAGGAATCACGTAACATTGCCAAGGAATCACGTAACATTGCCCAGGAATCACGTAACATTGCCCAGGAATCACGTAACATTGCCAAGGAATCACGTAACATTGCCCAGGAATCACGTAACATTGCCCAGGAATGACGTAACATTGCCCAGGAATCACGTAACATTGCCCAGGAATCACGTAACATTGCCCAGGAATCACGTTACATTGCCCAGGAATCACGTAAAATTGCCCAGGAATCACGTAACATTGCCCAGGAATCACGTAACATTGCCCAGGAATCACGTAACATTGCCCAGGAATCACGTAACATTGCCCAGGAATCACAACAACCCAAATAATTATATAGTTGACTGCTACAACCTGTAAATGATATACAAATAACTCTTAACTTGTCCGGGTATCTTTGGTACAATTCATTCGCATTCAAACTCACTCTATCTCCCTCTCCCCTTCTCTCCCTCCCTCTGTGTGTGTGTGTCTCTCTCTCTCTCTCTCTCTCTCTCTCTCTCTCTCTCTCTCTCTCGTTTGTACACACACTCACTAGCTTCCACATGTATATGGACACTCTTGCACAAATCCTCGTACATAAACATACTGACATGTACACACACCACACATTCACACACTCCCATTCATAACACTCGCATGGACTTATGTACACACGCTCTCTCAAATTCTCCTTTACACACTCTTACACAAACATACTCATATCCACATCACATATACACGCACATGACTCTTACAAAGCCCTCTTAAACTTGTAAGCACACGCAAGCGCATACTTAAAGTCAGACTCGCACGTTCTCTCTTTTACAAATGCTCACATGCACTAATTACATTTCCTAACACATAAACGCACTCTTAAACATACACGCCCTTACATATAATATAATCACAGATACATATATAGGGACAAACTCGCACACATTCTATTTCAAGCTCACTACATTGACATTAAACTCCCTCGTATATGTGCACAAATTCACACATACATTCCTTTGCACATACTCATATATAAACACTATCTAGGACTCCGTAATCCCGTTTATCCACGTAGGGTAACGCAGCGCGCGAGAATTGGTAGCGGTTCTCGCCGTGTTGGCGACTTGGGAGATATGTGAACCGGCCGCCCAGAAAACAATGGCAAACTACTGAACGTAATTTTGCCAAGAAATCAACAACAGCGGTAAAATGCTGGTGCTGACAGCGATTTCCTGTAAAGGATATACGATTTTTAAAAAAAAGAGATACATTCACACACACATTTCTTCCATGCAAATGTACATGCACATACACCAATCCTCCTGTCTCAGTTCATCCAGCATCATTTCTTCCGCAACTTCTCCCAATGATGCTTTCATTCGCCATGATGTTTTTCTAACCCTCAATCAATCAATCATGTGCCATGCCGGAAAGCGTGGGCGGTCATGACTCACCATTTCACTCGATCACCAGCGTCGTGGATCAGCTCAGTGTTCCTGTCTCGTCCCTGCCATGTGGCCAAGCCATCCAGGTATTTTCCTCTCGGTCTTCCTCTTGGTCTGTTCCCTTCGATCTTGTCAGTTGTCACTAAGTTCTCCAATCCATTTCTTCTCATAACATGCCCAAAAACCTTTGACTGTCTACGTCTAATTTCTCTAATCAATTTACGATTTTTTTTGGTCTCCTGTAGTGCTTTGTGATTGATTTTTCTGTCTGTCCATGGTACTAACCCTATCTTCTCGTTATTTGAGCAAACAATAAAAGGTATCTCTTTATTATAGTTGTATCGAATGTTCTACTTTCATTAACCTGATCCTGTCAATTGTTGTTAGTTAATATGACAGTCTAAGGCATTCTCGTCATTCTCCCAGGAACCACATCTCCGCTTCTTCCAAGTTCTTCCAAATTTGTTCATTCACGTTTAAATAAATATTCATTGTCATATAACAAATCAGGTTCTCTATAACGTTTGTGAACTCTCTTTCTGACATTCAATGATAATGATACAATGCACATAAAACTTTTCATGCTCTCTGGCGAAGGGGTTACGTACGTTGTTCGTAATCCCGCATACCATGTTCGAAACACAGCTTCGGGCAATTTGGCAGTAGATGGCCTTGCGTTGAGTATGAGTACCGGTCGTTCAGAAAGCATTGGCAACTTATTGAGCGTAAACTTGCCAAGAAATCACAACAGCCAAACAATACTCTGGTTGACTACGACGTGTGTAAAGCGTTTACAACTAACGTATACTCTTCATACTTTCATTCAGCTCTCAAAGTCGCTACAGGTTTTCCTCTTCTTAAATCTGACTGATTGGACGATGGTCTCCTGAACAATTATAGGCCCATTTCCTTACTAACATCACTATCAAAACTAATACCATAATAGTTTAATTAAAAAAAAAAAAACTAGAAGCAATGAGAGTGGGCCTTAATGTAGTTACCCTAATATAAACTTTTCTGTCAAATAGAGAACAAATAGTATCGTACAATAAATCTCTGTCTCAAAGCACAACCTTCAGTTTTAGAGTACACCAAGGTTCTTTGTGTGGTCCTCTATTTACCGTATATATTAACAACCTTCCTTTATATTTTTTTGTCGTTATGCGATATAGTTGCAGCCAACCATACAGTGTATACAAACGCTGGCCACTAATGTGCTGGAGTCGTCACTGCAACAAGAAATTAATTAATGTAATTACCTGGAGCGCTGCTTATCGTATGAAAATAAATATTACTAAACCAAAATCTATGTTATTAACAACTAGACAACGACTTCAGTCTCTAAATTCACACAGTTCACTTTAGCTTTACACCGATAACAAGTCAAAATAAAGTGTAATTGAGTACAAAGCATTAGGCCTCATTATTGATAGAATTATAACCTTTAATTTCTTTGGACAGAGGAAATTACAGAGTTTTTGGGAATGTCGATACATGAAGCCCATAAACGGACAATCTCCCGCTTTTCGTGCTTTACCTCAACACCGCAAGGTAAAGAGGAACCAGATGAGATGAGATGAATTCCTATGTTCAAGACCTCGTTAAACAAACAGTGAAAAAGGTCTACTACCAGCTTGCTAAAATGAAAAAAGAAAATCCTTGATGAAAACACATGAAAAATATTCTATACTTCTCATGTACAGATACGTATTGACTATTGCTAGACAATCTGGGACGTTTGTTCCAGTTTAGGAACATAGGACAGTTATTCAATCACCAAGAGACTTTACTCACTCAAAAAACGGGCTGTGAGCTTAATTTATAATAAACATATAATTGGCAAACCTAGCCTACATGAACGCCTTCAGTATCGTGGTGGTTCAGATTACCATTGGCCATTGTTTAAAGATAATGCAAGACATAGCATATATATAATGAGGGCTACCTTATCTCTCGTATATAGACTGTCACAGGACTATCTGCTCTTCTTCTCTCATATGCACGTATTCGCTACTACCTGCTTTTCGTCTGCTTGCCATGTATAGAAGTCGCTGATCACACTCCACACGACATTCTGTATCACGTGTGTCAACATATGCTTGTTTTTTTTTCTTTTTTCGTAGCTCTCGCTTAGGTATTTTGTATTCACTCTTCTAAATATTATCTAGTCTTCATTCCCTCTGTTTTATATTTCCTGCAGCTGGTAAGTACACAATTTGGGAATACCTATTCTTGCAACAGTTAGTACAAACGCAAAAATCCAGAGACGCTGAAAGGGGGGCAAAACAACGTACAGGCGTAATCAATCGATGCAACTACAGTCTGGGTTATTTGACATATGGAAGCCAGAAAGTCATTGAAATGAGACCTGTCAGTCCAGTTCACGCGCTTCACAGACATAAAACGCCCAC
The DNA here is from genome assembly GCA_963921405.1 of Cepaea hortensis. Classification (NCBI taxonomy): domain Eukaryota; kingdom Metazoa; phylum Mollusca; class Gastropoda; order Stylommatophora; family Helicidae; genus Cepaea; species Cepaea hortensis. Next base: position 90,208,470 of record OY992883.1, on the reverse strand, counting down.
CGCCAACCACCTCCCACAGACTTCGGCTAGAAAATCATGCAAACGCAAGTCTGTCACTATGTGGTAACAGCTTTAATATACGCAACACTGTCCAGGTATATATAGTCCAGTTCGTGTGTAACTCTGTGACAGGAGTGTCTAGTCTGTGACAAGTGCTGGGACATGTTGCATGGATTGTTTCGTGGGATGGTTTGTTAGTTTAAGTGTTTACACTTTCCACTGCCTCTCTTTCTGTCTCTATTTCTTCTCCGCATTCTCCTGTTCTCGACCTACTCCTCCTCCTTCTTCTTCTTTCTTATTCCCCCACTCCTCCCCGTCCAGGAAAGTCAAATAATCATATACAGCAGAAGAAGAACATGTTTGGGATAGAGGTGGAGGAGGAGCAGTAGGAGGGAAAGAAACGGGAGCATGGGGTAGAAGTGGAGCGCTTTCAAGGTAGCTTTATAAAGAAAAACATGAATCTCTTTTCCTTTTCTTCTTCTTCTGCAGATGGATCATAGACCTTGAACAGACTCACGCCAAGCAAGCATCCACGACTTCGGAGCGCAAGCCAAGCGACTATCCACTTTGCCATGGGAATTCCTCTCCCATTTCCTCCCCCAAGGAAATTTGAATCATCAGTTATATCAAAGTTATAAATACTACATAAATTAGAATACATTGAACTCTGCTTAACCAAGTCAAGATTGTCAAGTAAGAGCCATTTATAACATGGGATGGAAGACGGATGACATTAGATTCAGACTTGACAAGTCAAAGCAAAATCTGCATCTCAGAAGAATAGCATCTGATGTAATAAGTCACTTTCATTGAATGTTAGGCTGCGTAATGCTAAAGAATCAAATCGAAATATTCTCCTGCATGCACTGAATCTTGAAATGTGAACGGAAAAAAACCAAAATAGGAAGAGCTTGGAGGCAGCATTCACGAGATGACTGAGACGAATATTGCGAATACCCTGGACTGTCAGAACAACTAGCAGCGATAGCCCTTAAGAAGGTAATGACAGCAGAGGATTATACGCAACTACGAAGGGGCTTCAAATTAAAAACTTAAACATGTGATAGAAATTACAATAACCATGCCATTGTCTTGTAACCTGCCAATATTATTGTTAAGGATGTCAAGAGGGTTAAGCAAGTGACATAAAGGTGTAGACGAACACAGTGACGTCATTATGGCAGTTGCAAAATGGTCGCCCTACTTTTAACATGCACCAAAGAGAAGCAGCGTTCTTTTATCCGTTGTTAGATCATTGAAAGGGTCAAACCCTTTGAAATTCAACGACGAATGAAGGTCCAGTATGGTAACGCATGCCTTCCAGTCCAGGAAGTGAATGAGTGGAGTAAGAGGTTTCAAAACGTTTAGGTCCGATGAAAGGTCGGTGGTGCATGTGTGGTTATACACGCGACAAAGATAATTTTGTCTCTCTCTCTCACAAACACGCCCACACACACACACACACACACACACACACACACACACACACACACACAGACACACATACACACACACACACACACGCGCGCGTATGCATACACAAACACACACACGCACACACACATCTAATATTTTCATCTGAAACCATCTCGTATAAGACGGAGACAAACTGTTCTTTGGTCATATAATGAGAAGAAAACCATCGCAAAGGCACACAAAAAGAAATTATGCTGGATAGACTAACACGGTGGTGTGGTATTATTAGAGTTAATCCAGACCACAAAGAACATAGGCCTGTTGAATGACCATGAACGCCTACGTCACTTGACAAGGCATGTAATAATGATGTGGACAATGAGCAGACAAGCTAAGAAACATCTGATGGCTGTGGAAATGTGGTTTCTTAGGAAAATGCTAAGACTACCATGGACAGAAAGAAAAAGCAATGACCAAGTCCTACAAGAAACAAATGAAAACCGTACACTGATTAGAGACATTAGACGTAGACAATTAAAAGTCTTTGGCCACGTTATGGGAAGAAATAAATTAGAGAACTGTGTGATAACTGGCACGATCGAGGGGAAGAGAACAAGGGGATGGAAGAGAAGTAAAACTCTTGATGGCTTGACCACGTGGTATGGTCGAGACAAGAACACAGAGCTGTTTCACGACTCTTGTGATCGAGTAAGATGGCAAAACATGACCGCCCACGCTAATCAGCATGGAACATGATGATGATGAATAATGATGTCTTGTTTTCGTTCTCTTGCTTTGAACCCAAGCGTGTGGATTAGCTTTCCCTATTACCAGTGTCCCTCGCCATCAGGCGAACCCACTCCGAGATCAGAGGTATTTGTAATTTACGTCCCCAAGTCAAGGTCGAGAAGTCAACATGTTAGTACAATTGCCCGCTGTAGGGGTTGAACCCGCTACCTCGACATCAGCACACCGGACGTGTAAGAACGAGAGATCGTATTCATTCGGCCATGCTGACCTGCCACATAATAACGATGATACATACATACACCGTGAAATCTCGGCTACAATGTCGCTTAACAAAAGTCACTTAAAAGTCGACAGGTGTCGCGAAATAAACTTGGAGTTGCGATCGATGACAACCAGACCCGACATTAGTCGAAAAAAAAACAAGTAATCCTTTGATGTTGTACAGACTGAGAAAAATACGTCGTTAAAACTGTCTACACAGTCGGAATTTCTAACTGGGAAACAATATACATGGCGTCAAAATGTCTACACCTGGTCGGCATTTCTGTATGATGTGGATTGTTCGGGGAACAAATACTTCGCGTTACAATATCTACACCGGTCGGCATTTTGTTAACAAAATTGTTGCTCGAGACGAACAACGGCGTCATTTGTCTGCAAGGCGGGAGTGGCATTTGAAGTGCTAGACGGAAAGTCTGGACAAGACGCGGGAAGGATTCTGTGATGTGGGGAATTCTCAGGTTGAACTATTGATGTACGGGACAAAGAATTTCCCCAAATGAAAGCAAATTTGACCGCAGATTGACTCCAGTTAGTCTAGAATAGGAGGAGAAAACCAGACTCGGGACTGATTGGCGTCTAGACTTTTTGGTGACGTCACTCAAGCACTGATATAAAACCCAGTTGCGGTAAACAAGTGGAGGGAGTCGGCCAAAAATTCTGAAGTGTTAAGATAGGTGCATTATTCCGAGTTGTGTTCCATGAAAGAAACTAGGGGTGTCAAATTGTTGATAGTTATCGGCGGACATAGATCCAGTCTGTGATCGCCTAGTTTCGATTAGCAACTGGAATAGGCATATGGTAGGCTATTAATCATATCTAACTTAGAGTATGATTAGGAATAGAGTACAGTAGGTGCGGTGATATAATGTATTATAGGTGCGGTGATATAATGTATTATAGGTGCGGTGATATAATGTATTATAGGTGCGGTGATATAATGTATTATAGGTGTGGTGATATAATGTATTATGATTAGTGATAGAATGTTCTATAAGTGCGGTGCTAGAAAGTATCATAGGAGCGTCGGCACTAGTATTCTATTGTGTGGCTTCAACAACTTGTGTGATATATCAATTTACTCAGGGAGTTGAGGACAATGTAGTGGAATAATAATTAGAGAGATTAAGGATGGTTGAGAGGGAGGAGAGGAATGTGAAATGGTAGGATCTTCCAGTAGGGCATCTGCTGGGTTTCTACCCGTTCCTTTATTCTTTCCTGGTGTTGCCATGTCTCAGATCATATGATGAGTTATTTGGCCGTAAGACAGAGATCGGATCTCTGTTATAGATCTGAGTGCTGCTATTGGCCTACACTCACCTAATTCCGGCCAGGATTGAGTTGCCCTCACCATAGTATTCTCTATTCTACAGGTTCCATTTACAGGTCCACGTATGATTTTCAGCAGTGAAGCTAACACATTTTAGAAGATGATGGCTCAGAATTTGAAGACAGAAGTTGCTGAGAGGCCGCTACATTGGGCCCAAGTTGGTTTGCGGGAACCTAGCTTCTGCTGAGCAGGACATGCTGATGAGATTTATGTTTTAACAAGTGATAAGTGTATCACTGAACAGTCAGAACATTGTAGATATACACTACTGATACCAGGAACAGGCATACAACTTTATACTGATACCTAGAATAGTCAGAGTGTGGTGTTATTATGGGGAATCTTTAAAACCAGTGACACTAGATACATTAAGATTTCCCCAGTAACAGTGACAATAGTATTAGAATTCTCTGATAACAATCATTTAAATAACAGAGGAAATTCATAGTGTTAAGCAGAT
>OY992883.1:90181735-90196735 GCA_963921405.1 Cepaea hortensis | reverse complement strand
CAGCAAAAGAGAAATAACTGACAGACTTTGACATAGTTCACTAAGTGAATGAATTGCTATTAACGTACATGCAGATGTTTACAAGGCGTGTTGTGACATTGGAATTATGTTTTTAGCGAATTATCACTAATATTTCTATTAGTTGTTGTTTAATTAAGGCGGAAAATAAGCCCACCAGACGAAAACAATGGAAAAATGAGTTAATGAAAATTAACAACACTCGTAATTGCAAGACAGAATTAGAATACAAAAAGTAAACACAAGTGCGCACTATACTCAAGATGTTATGGTGTGGAGGTGTACAAAGAAGTCACGATGTTATAAAACTGGTTAGACTTGAAAGTAATAAACAAGTCGCAATGTTATAAAAATTGTTAGACTTGAAAGTAATAAAGTGCACTACTTAAAAGTATGCCGCCTACGTGGCGAAGCGATTACGGGCGCAGTTCATAATCCCGCATACCCCTTTCGAAACACAGCTGCGGGCGATTTGGCAGCAGACCTGCATGCATTGGTTTTGTAAAACAAGGGATGAGTGCCGGTCACTCAGAAAGCAATGGCAAACTACTTAAAGCAAACTTGTAAAAGATCACAAACAGCAGACAATTGCTGGGGTTGAATGAAAATTAACAAAAGGATATGCAGTTAACTTTTAACTGAAAATATTAAAGGGGGAAATATAAATAACGCATAGTAAATAAAGGACCCTTATTCTAGCATTGGGACGTATTAGATTTATGGTGCTTGCGTCCTAGTTTATACTAATAGGCACTGGATGAGCCACGGGGTCAACAACATGTAGGTCACCTGTATCTCCCTGACAGTTTGTGGTACCCATGTTATAGTGGGTCAACCTGGCGGTCAAATTAGCAATCCAAGATAATTTTTAACAATATACTATCATCGAAGGGGGTTCGAAACATGACCACCGGGTCGCTACACTAGCATGCCAACCACTGCATCATCGCGTCTGTCAAGTGGAAAAACAAATAGTTCGCTTAAACGCAATTATCACAATGAATAATTGACAGTTGTAATTGATTGAAAATACGTAGTTAGTGCCCAAGCAATAACTGAATTACAAGACAAAAGCAGATAACATAGGACGAGTGAGGGAGGTTATATATCTGAATCTATACATCGGTTTGTATATATGATGTTTTTGTTTTTTGTGTTTTTGTTTCTAGACACAACCAAATAATAAATATTATACCAATGTATAATCGATGAACCTTGTTGATCAACATAGAACAATTAGTATAATGAGTCACATCACAAAGATTTTGTTACGAATTATCATGCAAAGAGTGGGGAAGAAGATACAATCTGAAATAGGGGAACAACAATGTGGTTTTGTAGAAGGAAAGGGTACAGTAAATGCTGTGTATATGCTGCGAACAGTTATTGAACGTGCTATAGAAGTAAACAAGGATATACATCTTTGCTTTATTGACTATACAAAGGCTTTTGATAGAGTTAGACATGTCAACATGGTGGATATGCTTGCAGATCTACAAATTGATGGGAAAGACATTAGACTTATAAAAACATATATTGGAAACAACAAGCTGCAATAAGGATTGATAATGAAGTGGGACAGTATCAGCCAATTAAGAGAGGTGTTAGACAGGGATGTGTGATGTCTCCAGATCTTTTTTCCCTATACAGTGAAAATATTTTCAGAAATTTAGAGGATATAAATGGAATCAGCATTGAAGGACGAAACATCAATAACATTAGATATGCAGATGATACAGTATTAATTGCAGACAATGCGCAGGATCTGCAACAATTAGTAGTCGCGGTTGTTGTACACAGTGAGCAGCTGGGGTTAGAATTAAATTGTAAAAAGACTCAGGTTATGGTCGTCACTAGGAAGAAAGAAGTGCCACAATGTAATATACAAGTACATGGAAATATTCTTCAACAAGTGAATCGGTACAATTATCTTGGAACAGTCATAACATCTGATGGGAGATGCCTTGAAGAGATTAGAACAAGAATCGCCATGGCGAACGTAGCCTTTAGCAAGATGAAAAACATTCTGACCAATAAAAAGATGTCAATTGAAAAGAGAAAAAAAAGAGTGTTGGTGGGATACATATAGCCTGTTCTTTTGTATGGATGTGAAACTTGGACAGTGAGCAGTCAAGCTGAAAAACATATGATGGCTGCAGAAATGTGGTTTCTGAGGAAAATTCAAAAAATACCATGGACAGACAGAAAAACCAATGACCAAGTACTACAGGAGACAAATGAACATCGTAAACTGATTAGAGAAATTAGACGTAGACAGTCAAAATTTTTTGGACATGTTATGAGAAGACATGGATTGGAGAACTTGGTGACAGCTGGCAAGATCGAAGGGAACAGACCAAGAGGAAGACCGAGAGGAAAATACCTGGATGGCTTGGCCACATGGCATGGACGAGACAGGAACACTGAGCTGATCCACGACACTGGTGATCGAGTGAAATGGCGAGTCTTGACCGCCCACGCTTTCCGGCATGGCACATTATTGATTTATTGATAATCGATGCATAGGAAAGAGATGAGCGAAGGGTAGATGACGTAAAGGAATGTAGTCTTTACGAAAAGTAACAAAGATTGAGATAAATATTGCTAAAAGGAAAGATATGACAGACAAGCATTTACACACGTTTATTCAAGTTAGTTAGAACCTGGGCTATATGTATGATGATGATAATTACGATGGTTGTGATGCTGATACCTCTCTAACTCCGAACACGTATCTGTTAACATCCCATTGACCAGAGAGCAGGTCCCCTCAGTTTTGACAGGTTGTCTTGTGTAAATTATGTGTTGCAGGAAGCTTCTGTCGCTAGTCAACTAAATTTTGGCAACTGTGGCAGTGAGTGCTGGAAGCCGTGCCTGTCGTTTAGTTCCCGCAATGGATTGATTGCCGGGCTCCTTGGCGATGAGTTTAACGACTTTCTCCGTAATCCCGTATATCCACGGAAGGAACACAGCTGCGCGAGATTCGGCAGCGCATCACATCGCGTTTGTTACTTACGGGGTATGTGAGCCGGTCGCTCAGAAAGCAATGGCAAACTACTGAGCATAATCTTGCCAAGAACATCAACAACAGCTGGAACATGATGGTGTTGACTGCAACGTCCTGTAAGGGATATGCAACTTTAAAAAAAAAAAAAAAACCGGATTGATTAAATTTACATCAATGTTGACTCCGACATAGCTTTTTAACAGTTGGGAGATAAAGCTCTGGTTAATCTTCGTCGAAAGTTTAATTCGTGGTTGAGCGTTTGTAGTCTCTTGATGTTTGTAGAGTGAGTCCTACTTATGATGTTTAAAACACACACACACACAAACACATACATACACACACACACACACACACGCACGCACGCACGCAAGCGCGCGCGCGCACACACACACACACAGGAACATACTGTGGGTATGTGAAGTGTTGACTGTGTACACGGAGGCATAAGTGGCCAGACTTTCTCCTCCTCCACGAACAAAAAGCGCCTGGCATCGAACCATGTCCCACCACGGGCACGCCATTGTCCCCATAACGTCATAATCGTTCCACCAACGCGCCAGTCTGTATGAGGTGTAGCCTCACTTTTGGGGATAATTTATCCTGGACACTCAGGAGTCAGGGCAGGAGAGGGTAGGTTTCAAGGGCGACATTATTGGACAATCTGAAACAAACAAATTTGACGTAATGAAAGTGAGAATGGAAAAGACATCAAATCTGACATAGTGAAAGCGACAATGGAAAACATCAAATCTGAATAGTGAAAGCGACAATGGAAAACATCAAATCTGACATATTGAAAGTGATGACGGAAAGACATCAAATATGACATAGTGAAAGCGATGGTGGAAAACATCAAATCTGAATAGTGAAAGCGATGGTGGAAAACATCAAATCTGAATAGTGAAAGCGATGGTGGAAAACATCAAATCTGACATAGTGAAAGCGATGATGGAAAACATCAAATTTGACATATTGAAAGTGATGATGGAAAGACATCAATTATGACATAGTGAAAGCGATGGTGGAAAACATCAAATCTGACAAAGTGAAAGCGATGATGGAAAACATCAAATCTGACAAAGACATCAAATATGACATAGTGAAAGCGACAATGGAAAACATCAAATCTGACATATTGAAAGTGATGATGGAAAACATCAATTATGACATAGTGAAAGCGATGGTGGAAAACATCAAATCTGACAAAGTGAAACCGATGATGGAAAACATCAAATCTGACATATTGAAAGTGATGATGGAAAGACATCAATTATGACATAGTGAAAGCGATGGTGGAAAACATCAAATCTGACAAAGTGAAAGCGATGATGGAAAACATCAAATCTGACATATTGAAAGTGATGATGGAAAGACATCAAATGTGACATAGTGAAAGCGATGGTGGAAAACATCAAATCTGACAAAGTGAAAGCGATGATGGAAAACATCAAATCTGACAAAGACATCAAATATGACATAGTGAAAGCGACAATGGAAAACATCAAATCTGACATATTGAAAGTGATGATGGAAAACATCAAATCTGACATAGTGAAAACGATGGTGGAAAGACATCAAATCTGTCATAGTGAAAGAGATAATAGAAAGACATGAAATCTGAAATAATGTGATGATGGAAAGACATCTGTGTAATGAAACAGCATACAATTAGGCAATAGCGTATAAGCCAAAGGAAGATCAACTTTAAACTTGAACTAGAGAAACATATCCATTGCATATTCATGTTAGAGGTGTAATTATCTGCAGAGAGGAGAGAGAGAGAGAGAGAGAGAGAGAGAGAGAGAGAGAGAGAGAGAGAGAGTGAGAGAGAGAGAGAGAGAGAGAGAGAGAGAGAGGGGGGGGGGGGGGCTAGTTAACTTCCATACATCTACATTTCGATATCTGCAAATAAACAAACCGCAATACGCGTAGAACCCATCAATAAATGACTAGGCGAAAACCAGAAATGAATAAACAAATATGAAAACACACTAAAATGGTCGCATGTTAAATAAAGCTGGCAGAGGCAATTGCCTTTCATGTACAAAAACCAACTTTGTGCAAAGAGAAAGTTATGATAGTCAATTTAAAATTATCGTGGTAGTCAATTCAAATTACTGTGTGTGTATGTATGTTGTATATTTAACCTGAATGATTTATCTTATTGTTTTAGTTTACGTTGTGCGATTTCAGCAATATGTACCTGACGAGATGCAGCGAAATATGCTAGGAAATAAATCTTGCAATCTGTTGTTTGTGTTTTCGTTATTGTTATTCAAAAACATGTATAATCAATAAATGTATAACTAATAAGTCAATAAACATGTAACCAGTAAACAATTAACAGTAACCAAGGATTCATAACCACACGTGGTGGGAGGTCACATAAGGCCTCAGTACTCACAGAGGTGAGACACATCTAATTAGAATAAATCAAGAAACTGATCATCTAATCTCCTTTGGTGAAACCTCACTTCAAGAGACACATCAAATAAGAATAACTCATGAAACTAATTATGTAACTCCCTTGGTGTAACCTCACTTCAAGAAACATATCCAAAGAGAATAAATCAAGAAACTGATAATAAAATCTCCCTTGGTGAAACCTGACTTCAAGCAGTGGAGTCATGCACATATTTAGGTAGCAATGTAGAAAAATATGAGAGAAAACATACAGATATAAAATAATAATACAGCATGTAAAATGCATTTTCATTGCATTAGGAAATGTATCATGACATGTAGTTTTTAGGTCATGGCAGGGCAGACCAGGCCCTAAGTCTTGGTTGGCGACAGGCCTAGGATAGAAGCGCCGATAGGCGGACAGTTAGAGCATGGCTTTACTGATCCGGCAGCTTCTGCGGCTTGTATTGTTCGAGATGTATTGGTGTTAACATTCCTGTGGAGTAAATGGGGCAGGCCGAGAAAGGGATCATGCTGCATGGGCAATACATTGTCTCTACATCTGAGCCGAGACTGTGTGCTATGCCGAGGATATTGTGTTCTTTCATTTTGAAAGCACAGTGTAACAAACTTTCGTTTGTCAAGGCGGCAAGGTGCCAGTTGTAGGGATATGCGGAAGCCAAAGAAACTAAACCTAGTACGACATTTCGGTTATTTAACTGATTCAGTCCCAAACAAAAAGTAGACTTTGCCCAAACATGGTACACAATCATATGCACAAGTATTATAATGTAAATTTGCGTTAACTGAGCATTGACATTGAGGAAGATACTGCGAAACGAATCACCACGATGTCGGTAGTATAGCAATATATCGCCCTTCTGTACGAATGGGAGGTCATGTTTGGCGATATCTTATCCTACGACACTTAATCAGTTAAATCTGTCTTGAAGTCAATGCTGCTGCGTGGATCAGAAACACAGAAACGGACTAAAACAATTACTGCTAAGCTACAAACACTCGCTAACTGGTGCCCGTGCGGAGCACAAGGACACAAATGGTACGACAGATTCACTAATGAGGAGCTCAAGGAGAGATCTAGACTCACAGCTGTGAGTCAAGGGGTGAAGACTGAGCTGGATTGGACACACTTAATAACAGTATAGACAGAAAGTCTTTTCTCTTGAACTCACATCACCTAAAACAGTTGGAGAAGATAATTGGAGACAGGGATGAAAACTAATGGGAGTAAACGATGAAGCTGCATGAGATGGCAATAGATGGGGCAGACTGGCGTGAGCTCGGATAGGACCTTTGCTGTAATGGGGCGTAAAGAGAAGCAGAAGAAGGGCTAGTTGTTGTTGTTTTCCGATCGCTCGATTTGAACTCAAGGGTAATCCAAACAAGCGTTGCTACTTTTAAGAGCGCCCATTTCTGCTTGATCACACAGTTGTTGAGTAGATGCTGGTTTTCCTGGACTGAACTTGCCACACACTTGTGCGTTACCCGTCCTACACCAACAAGTGGTGTATTTGGGAGTTTCTCTTCATTAAGCTCAGACCATCATGAGTTAGATATGCAATTAATGGGAGGTCAGCATTGCCGAATGGATAAAGATTGTTCTTAAACATCCGGTATGCTGCTATTGAGGTAGCTGGTTCAACCTCTATAACGGTCAATTGGACTAAAATGTTGACTTCTCGTCCTTGAATTGGGGATATAAATTACAAGTACCTTTGAAGTCAGAGTGGATTCACATAATTGAATTCGGACACTGTTAATTGGGACTGCTAATGCTAATCCACACAACAACAAAATCAGTCCTGTGCACTAGTAGTAGTAGTAGTTGTAGTAGTAGCAGCAGCAGCAGCAGCAGCAGTAGTAGTAGTAGTAGTAGTAGTAGTAGTAGTAGTAGTAGTAGTAGTAGTAGTAGTAGTAGTAGTAGTAGTAGTAGTAGTAGTAGTAGTAGTAGTAGTAGTAATAGTAGTAGTAGCACGTGTATGGACAACGCTTAAATTCAAAGCGAACGAATGCAAATATATGTACACACACACATTAACACACACACACACACACACATATATATATATATATATATATATATATATATATATATATATATATATATATATATATATATGTACACACACACATTAACACACACACACACACACACATATATATATATATATATATATATATATATATATATATATATATATATATATATATATATATATAAACAGAATGTATGTGTGTTTGTCAATTGAAACGAGAAAAAGAGTGTTGAGATGCTACATAGAACCTGTACTTTTATATGGATGTGAAGCTTGGACAATGAGCAGCCAGGCTGAAAAACATCTGATGGCTGTAGAAATGTGGTTTCTGAGGAAAATGCAAAGAATACCATGGACAGCCAGAAAGACCAATGAACAAGTCCTTCAAGAAACAAATGAAGATCGTAAACTGATCAGAGACATTAGACGTAGACAGTCACAATTTTTTGGGCATGTTATGAGAAGAAATGATTTGGAGAACTTGGTGACAACTGGTAAGATCGAGGGGAACAGACCAAGGGGAAGACCTAGAAACAAGTATTTGGATGGCTTGGCCTTGTGGCATGGTCGAGACAGAAACACGGAACTGATCCACGACTCTGTTGATCGAGTGAGATGGCAGAACATGACCGCCCACGCTTACCGGCATGGCACATGATGGATGGATGGATGTGTGTGGATTTGTGGTTATGGATGTATTGGATACGTTCGATAACGGTCCATCCGATTGAGATGAAAATTTCCACACGTCTTCCTTTCATTTCCGTGCAACCAACTGTCATAGTATTTTTAGTGTAGCATCATCTATTTATTTATTAACATTTAATAATTAAATTACATGACTTAACATAAGACAAAATATATAAAGGGACATAACTTTTAGTGGCATTGCTATATCTTAGGTTAAGTCCCCTGGCTATAGATAGGTTGGTCGGTTGGTCGGATAGATAGATAGATAGATAGACAGATAGATAGATAGATAGATAGATAGATAGATAGATAGATAGATAGATAGATAGATAGATAGATAGATAGATAGATAGACAGACAGATAGATAGACAGACAGACAGACAGACAGCCGGGCCGGGTCGTCAGACAGACAGACATTCGGGAACGGGAACTTATATGACTACTTATATGAATTAAATGAGATGCACCCCATCAGGGGCTGGGCGAAGCCGGGCCTGGTCAGACAGACAGACAGACAGACAGACAGACAGACAGACAGACAGACAGACAGACAGATAGTCGGGAACGGAAGCTTATATGACTACTTATATGAATTAAATTAGATGCTCCCCACCAGGGACTGGGTGAAGCCGGGCCGGGTCAGACAGACAGACAGATAGACAGACCGACAGATAGTCGGGAACGGGAGCTTATATGACTACTTATATGAATTAAATGAGATGCTCTCCACCAGGAGCTGGGCGAAGCCGGGCCGGGTCAGACAGACAGACAGACAGACAAAGCAGACAGCCAGATAGACAGACAGACAGACAGACAGACAGATAGATAGATAGACAAATAGATAGATAGATAGATAGATAGATAGATAGATAGATAGATAGATAGATAGATAGATAGATCCCAGCCAGGGCCTGGGCGAAGCCGGGTCGAGTGAGCTAGTGTGTATATATATATATATATACACACAGAACAAACACATACATATATATATATATATATATATATATATATATATATATATATATATATATATATATATATATATATGCCTGTCTCCCTGGCCGAGTGGTTAGCAGCTTTCTCCGTAACCCCGAATACTCTCGTGGTTGACGTGAGCGCACGAGAATTGGAAGCGGTTCGAGTCGCGCCAGTGACTTATGAGAGTATGGAGCCGGTCGCTCAGAAAGCAATTGCAAACTACTGAGCGTAATCTTGCCAAGAAATCAACAATCAGCTGAAGGATGCTGATGTTGACAGCGATGTCCTGTAAAAGGTTATGCAAACCATGTATTTATTTATTTATTTATATATGTGTATGTGCGCGCGCGCGTGTGTGTGTGTGTGCATATATTTGCGTTCGTTTGTTTTCAATTTAATTCATTATAATACCGGTTTCAATATTGAAATGACAACTACATTCTATATGTTTCAATATTAGTTGTTTATCAAATTATATAACTCGAGCCAAAGTAAACAAGATAATAAATATTGTATTTATTTTTAGCAGACGAATTGTTTGAAAATGTCATCACGTCGACCATTCTCGTTAATCCGTCTTCACTTGCCACCCCCGTCCATCTATCTACTGTCACACAGACCGGGTAAGTGATGTGGGTTGCACTATTTGAATGCATAGGAACTTGTAAGCTGGTTGCACAAACATAAATGTCCTACTTATTTCACTAGTCCCGCTAATCATTTTAGGGATAGCCCAAATCCTTACCAGTTTGGAAAATATATTGATTTATCTCCCAGTTTAAGCATTTCTGATAAAGATCAGGAAATCTGGCAGTACTTCCTGCTTGGTATTTGACTATGAAAGTGAAGTAGACAAGGCAGTTACGTGGAGTTTGTGGAGGTGTTGTGTTTCCAAATAAGCCATTGTTGTATGTGTCTGTGTGTGCGTTACTGAAGTGTACGCCCTCTTTCGGTTATGTGTTCTTTTCGTGTATGTGTTTGTTCTGTGCATGCATTTATTCTACGCTTATGTTGCTTTACTGAAGTAAAGACGGGGTAAATATGTAAACGATAGTAGTAAACTAAATAAAATAATGCGCGGAAAATAAAACCGATATCAAATAAGTAAATAAAAAACGATAGAAAGAGCCGATGTAGAAGAAACAAATAAAAACTTCTAAGATTCAAACAGAAAATCAAAGAAAACAATGAAAAGTGAGAAACAAGAGATACAAAAAGAAAAGAAGTAAAGACAGAATGATAATATTTAAAACCGCCAGAAGTAAAAAAAAAAAAAAAACACCCAGAAAACTGAAGAAGGCAAAGATAATTCATCATCATCATCACCACCACCACCATCATCATCATCATCATCATCATCATCATCATCATCATCATCATCATCATCATCATCATCATCATCATCATTGTCATCCAGAGAAATAAACTGAAGAAGACCCAGAAAATTTATAATCATCATTATCATCATCTTCATCGTCATCAGGAGATCCACTGCAGCCAACCTTCATTGTGGAGACTGTACCTAATTGATTAATTGACATTGTGATCTCCCTCCTCTTCGCTTCCTCGGTGCACCTCTCTCCACAGTTACCTTCCCCGAATATTTGTGTTTACATGCTAAACATATTTAATTTCCCTGAGATTTATATAACTTAATAAGAAACTCTTTTTCTCAGTATTTAATTATTGTTGACCAGATCTGTTTGTCGTCTTTCTCGTCCGATGTCGTGTTGATACGTTTTTGTAACACAAGGGAGCATAAGTGCTCAGATATGTTACATTCCCGGCATAAGCTCTCAGATTTATTTACTTTCTCAGCATAAGTGCTCAAATTTGTTACATTCCAAGCATAAGGGCTCAGATTTGTTACACACTCAGTATGAGTGCTCAGATTTGTTAACTTCCCAGCGTAGGTGCTCATATTTGTTACATTCCTTTAATAAGTGCTCAGACTTGTTACATTCCCAGCATAAGTGTTCTTGATTTGTTATATTCTAAGCATAAGTGCTCAGATGTGTTACATTGTTAGCATAAGTGCTCAGATTTGTTACAATCCCAGCATAAGTGCTCATATTTGTTACATTGCTAGAATAAGTGCTCAGATTTGTTACATTCCTAGCATAAGTGCTCAGATTTGTTACATTCCAAGCATAAGTGCTCAGATTTGTTACATTCCTAGCATAAGTGCTCAGATTTGTTACAATCCCAGCATAAGTGCTCAGATTTGTTACATTGCTAGCATAAGTGCTCAGATTTGTTACATTGCAAGCATAAGTGCTCAGATTCGTTACATTTCCATCAATATGTATCCAGATTTGTTGCATTCCCAGCATAAGTGCTCAGATTCGTTACATTTCTAGCAATATGCAACAGGATTTGTTACATTCCCAGCAGTCCTAGCATATGTGCCCAGATTTGTTACATTCCCAACATATGTACCCAAAATTGTTTCATTCCCAAGGTATATGCTCAGATTTGTTACTTCCCATCATATCTGCTCAGATTTGTTACATGTCCAAGTTCCACACCCGATTGTTGCCACACAAAATACGCAGCTCTCACTACTGTGACTTTCTGGTCCCACCTGTTCCAATCCATAGAAAATTTAATTGCGCTAGTTTTTGCACAGCAATGGTCGCTCTCTATGTAATGTCTATCATTTCATTTATATCGACAGCCAGCAGTGAACCTAGATATTTAACACTGCTCACTTTTCTGTACTTACTCTATATTGATACTTTTACATGTTGCATAGTTGTATTACTGGTTGTCGTTGTTTTTGTTTGTTGCTTTGGGATACAAATATTGTATTTGTTGTATTGACATACATTTTGTGTGTTTGTTGCACTGAGATGTACATTTTGCTTTTTTTGCAATCTGGTATAAATTATTTTGCTTTTGTTGCATTGTAATATAAATTGTGTTTACATTGCACTGGGGTATACATTTTATTTATACTATATTGAGATATATCTTTTGTTTACATTGCATTGAGATATACATTGTGTTTATGTTGCATTGAGATATACATTGTGTTTATATTGCATTGAGATATACATATAGTGTGTCTGTTGCATTGAGATATAAATTGTGTCTTTGGTTCAGTGAGTTATACATTATGTTTTTGGCGCCTGATATATAAATTTTGTGTCTCTGTTCCAATAAACTGTGTCCTTTGTTTCATTGAGATATACATTGTGTTTAAATTGCATTGAGATATATATTTAGTGTTTCTGTTGCATTGAAATATAAATTGTGTCTTTGGTTCTGTAAGATATAAATGTTGTCTTTGGTCTATTACGATATAAATTATGATTTTGGCGCCTGAGATATAAATGTTGCGTCTCTGTTGCAATGAGATATAAACTGTGTGCAGCTTGCATTGTGTGGGTGTCTCAGTGGGGAAGTGGCCAAACCCTCTGCCTGGAGCTCGGCAAGTGGTGAGTTCGTGTCTCTACTACTTCATTCGGGTCACGAGTGCAGTTTTCTCGGAGACTTCTGGGAGTTGTGGTTGGTGTAAGGACGTCGTATTCGGTGCGAGGTTGTCGGCAAGTCGCTATGCGGAAAGAGACTGATCCTTATGGGATACAACCTGGTGCAATGAAGTCTACTATCTCATGTTTAAGGTTAAGTTAATTGTACATCCTTTACAGGACGATTGCAGACAACACAAGCATTTTTGCTGTTGTTGTTAATGTCTTGGCAAGTTTACGTTCAGTAGTTTCTCATTGCTTTCTGAACGACCGGCACCCATACCATTTACGTAAAAAACCAGCGCAACGCGGTCAGCTGCCGAATCGCGCGCATCTGTGTGTCGAACGCGGGTATGCGGGATCACGAACCGCGCTCGTGAGCCCTTCGCCACGGTTTAAACCTCTTCATAAATTTTGTTTGATGCATTGAGATACACATTGTATGTTTGTTACATAGAGATATAAATCATGTATTTCTTTCAATGAGAAATCGTAAACAAAACTACGTAGTCGGGTTGGGTTCTGCTTAAGCGTCATTTTCACCTCACATGGACATCTTCATAAGGGATCCAGTCTCCCCCCATAGATCACATAAAGAGAATCTTAATACAGTGCACGAACTCTTATGTATTCATTCCGTCTCGTTATAGCATGTTCTTCAATTAATAACTATCATGTTTATTTGTTTGTTTTTAATTTTCACTCTCTCTTCGCTTCCTGTTGAAGATGACATGGAGCAGGGATCACGCACTCCGTAACTCCGGCAATGATCAGCTTTGGGCAGAGTGATATGCTTCAATTTAACAATCAAAACTAGAGATCATCTGTTGGATTATTTTTCTTAGGACATGCCGGTATGGCGGGAGACGAGCAGTCGGACAGATTTGGCTTGCACTTTTTGGTGGGCCTTTAGTGCATGATAAGGCAAATGTGGTCGGAGCCCTTTAGAATTGTGTGTATTGTGCAGAAAAAAGGGAAGATCATCACGCCTTGGAGAAAATGATGATGCAGGGAGTGAGCAGAGAATCTGGCCGTCGTTCGAATCTCCGAGGAAATGTCAAACTCACATATAATCAGACTGCTACTGGGACTCTTCATTGGCTGTTGCAGATGAGGACCGAGCACGTTTGGGAAAATCCCGAGTGCTGTGATGTCGGTTGCTGATTCAACACATTTGTTTTTCAATTACTTCAGACTTTTGTATTTCTTTCTGTCAATTAAATGATTTTTCTGCGCATCTCTTTTATATATTTACTAGTATTTATTTGAATTTTTTTGGATTGGCTCAGGCCAGTGGTGGACCTCATAGCCTCCGTGGTACTTTTCCCCAACTTCGAATAAATGAAAGGGTAAAAAAAAAAGCTGTCATTTACTGCATATATAGTACCTTGCGGTGTATGACAGGGGGGTCTTGAGCCTGAGGAATTAAGGCCGCCTGGCTAGTGCAGTCGCCGCGAACTGTGCAGGTCAGAGTTTTATTTTTGCCCCGACAAGAAAATATCCACATCTTACCTAGGATTCGAACCTGGGTCTTCCGACAGAGAATATGGCATTCTAACCACTCCTCAAATGAAAGGGCAAAAAGAAGAAAAGTTAGTTAGTCGCTTATCCTTTACAGGACGTCGCAGTCAACACCGTATTTTTTGCTATTGTGATCTCTTGGCAAGTTTACGTTCAGTAGTTTGCCATTGCTTTCTGAACGACCGACACCCATACCATTTCGTAAACAAACAACGCGGTCTGCTAGCAAATCGCCCACATCTATGTTTCGAACGCGGTTATGCGGGATTACGATCTGCGTCTGTAAACTTTTCGCCACGGAGCCGCCAGTGGAAGAAAGTAGATTATAAATGTAAAAACAAAAACAAAAACATAAACAACGAAAGTAAGGAAATAAAGAAAGAACATACTCAGTATAAATATCAGAGCACCATTTCGAAAACAATACAGTGACAGACAACACAAGTGTACACTTTCATAATGAGTTCAGCATGATAAACACACAGCTGTAACTCCCCGTAGAAAACGAGCACTGCCGTGTGCTGGTTTCGGCTCGCCGCTCGTGTGTGGGCAGGTAAGTGAGCGTGCCTTCACCAATAAAGTCGCCGAGACAGCGACGAGGTAATGTTTCACCCCGGACATCACGACAGATCACCGCTGTAACGAACTCCCGCCGCAGCACATTTCTGTAACTGATCTAGTGTTACTAGGGCAGAAAAGAAGAAACTCCGGACAGTCACTAAAGTAGTTAGTTAGCTGTGGACGGTCGCACTGATCTCCCAGACTCAGGAGAATCTCGAAGAGAAACGTAAGAATGTATTCTGTATTTGTGTGAGTTCTGCCATTACTGCATTGGTTACAATGTTATTTGTA
>OY992883.1:90126735-90179235 GCA_963921405.1 Cepaea hortensis | reverse complement strand
ATACCACGTGGTCAAGCCATCCAGGTATTTACTTCTCTGCCTTCCTCTTGTTCATTTCCCTTCAAACTTGCCTTTTGTCACCAAATCCTCCAATTTATTTCTTTTTATAACGTGACCAACACATGTTGACTATCCACGTCTACTTTCTCTAATTAGTTTACGATTTTCGTTTGTTTCTTGTAGGACTTAGTCATTTGTTTCTCTGTCTGTCCATAACATTCTTTGCATTTTCCTCAGAAACCACACTTCCACAGCCATCAGATGTTTTTCAGCCTGTTTTCTCATTGTCCACGCTTCATATCCGTACAAAAGCCTAGTTTCTCTGTAGCACCCCAACACTCCTTTTGTCGTTGCAAACCTTTTATTGGTCAGTTTGTTTTCCATCTTGCAAAAGGCTACCTTCGTCATGGCGGTTCTTGTTCTGATCTCTTCAAGACATTTTTCATCAGATGTTATTACTGTTCAGAGATAATTGTACCGATTCACTTGTTTAAGAATATTTCCATTTACCTGTATATTACATCGTGGTATTTCTTTCTTCCTAATGACGACCATATTTCTATGTCAGTTTCGCCAATAATTTAGTTATATTTATATTCCAAAGTTTCCTAGTACTTCTAATGCCCATATCACCATTTCATATGGCATAGCTGTTTCTGTCCTTACATGTTTGATAGCATCTGTAACTTCTAAGTTAGTAAGGGGGCATCTTCTATGCTTCTTTCTTCTATTAATTCTCCATAGTGTAACTCTTTTATATATTCCCAGGACGTCAGTACAAGTATGAGAGCAGTGTCTTCCATCAATACTTTGCCCGTCGTTGATTTCAAACACGCTGTGTTTAGTTTTAATTTTCAGCCTGTCAAATCACCCACTTCTCTGCGCATACTTTTTGTACTTTTAATACAATTTAATTTTATTTTATTGCAATGCTCGTTTAACAAATTTTATTTTGATTTCATGCATTCATCACCTCTTCTACGTCTTCTTGGGAGATGTGTGTGGGTTGGGGATGGGTTTTTGATGAGCGTGGGGGATGGGTGTTGGGATGTATGTGTGTGTGGGGGATATGTCTGTGGGGGTGTGTGTGTGTGGGGTATTTGTGGGTGGGTGGAGGATGTATGTGTGGGTGGTGAGTGTGTTTGTAGGTGGGAGATGTGTGGGTGGGTGGGGAGATGTGTGTGTGGGTGAAGAATG
Organism: Cepaea hortensis; assembly: GCA_963921405.1. Lineage (NCBI taxonomy): Eukaryota > Metazoa > Mollusca > Gastropoda > Stylommatophora > Helicidae > Cepaea > Cepaea hortensis. Next base: position 90,178,038 of record OY992883.1, on the reverse strand, counting down.
TGTGGGTAGGGATGTGTATGGGGGATGCGTGTGGGGGATATGTGGTGAGGATGGGGATGTGTGTATAGGTGGGGTGTTGTGTGGGAGGGGAGATGTGTGTGGGTGAGGGATGTGTGTGTGGTGAGTGGGGTAGGTGTGATTAGGTGTGTAATGTGCGGGTGGGTAAAGGATTATGTGAGGGTGGGGGTGTGTGAGTGTTGGTGGGTAGATGGGAGATGTATGTGTTGATCGGAGGGTGGGGGATGTGTGGGTGTGAGTGGTTGAGGGATGAGAACGTGAGTGGGTGGATATATGTGGGAGATGAGTGTATGCGTGGGGGTGCGTGTGTGGGTGGGAAGATGTTTGTGGGTGGTGATGTGTGTCGGTGGTGGGGTGTGTGTGTGGGTGGGAGGTGTGTGTTTGTTCATGGGGGATGTGTTGATGGGTGGGGATGTGTGTGTGGGGGATGTGTATGAGTGGGCATATGTGTGTGAGTGTATGGGTGGGGTGTGTGTGGGTGGGGATGTGTGGTTAAGTGATGTGTGATTGGGGTATGGGTGATTGGGGGGTGGGGGAGTGGGTGGATTATGTGTAGGTGAGTGTGTGTGTGTAGGTTTGGGGTGGGTGTGTGTGTGTGTGTTTGTGTGTGGGCGTGGGATGTGTGGGTAGGTGGGGGATTGTGTGGGTGCGAGATATGTGAAAGTGAGGATTGTGTAAGTGGATGCTAGATGTGTATGTGGTTAGATGCGTTATGTGTGGGTTGGCGGGGATGTGTGTGTGTAGGCGGTGATGTGTGGTTGGGGGATGTGAGTTTGACTGGGTGGTTATGGGTCTGTGCGTATGTGGTGGAGGATATGTGGGTGGGTGAGTGTTGATGGGCTATTCGATGAGTGGAGGATGTGTGTGTGTGTGGGTGGGAGATGTGTGTAGGTGGGGATATGTGGGTGGGTGATGGGTGGGCGGGTGCATGTATGTATGCCTGGGGGTGTGTGTGTGTGGGTGGGTGGGGGATGTGTGGTGGGTTGTAGATGTGTGTTTGTTTAGTGAGATGTGTGTAGGTGGGGGATGTGTGTGGGGTGGGATGTGTGTGGGAGATGGGCAGATGTATGTGTTCATGTAAGTGTGCCTGGGTGTGTGTGTGTGGGGGCTGTGTGTGTGAATGGGGGATGGGTGGATGGTTGGGGTATTTGTCTCATAACATGGTAATATGCATTGTTTATGTTTACAACATTCATTTGACAATGTTTTTTCCTATGCGAATGTATTATGCATTATTGATGAACGAAAGATGAGTGATTGGAAGGGCCGAATGTAAGACGGGCCTGCGTGCCCAATTTGTTACCCTTTGAAAATAAAGTCCGTTCGTTTGTTCGTTCTCTCCTCCTCCTCCTCCTCCTCCTCCTCCTCCTCCTCCTCTCCTCCTCCTCCTCCTCCTCCTCCCTCCTCCCTCCTCCTTCTCCTGCTCCCTCTTCTTCTCAGTTCATAATGAAACATAGGTGCTTAGCCAGCTGACTGACTTGTAGGCTTGTTCATAACTGATTGCAATATGTAACTAACACGTACACGGGAAGAGATTGCCCCAACCGTCATCAGTCGCCGAATACGACATGCATGGTTGGTTGTAGTTTTGCCATTCTTTACTTTCCTTATGGACCCGGGCAAAACAAAACGCGAGAAAAACAGATCTGCATTAGTTGCTTACTTAGTTAGCAGTGCTACAAAGTACACTTGTTTCTTCAGGGCGCCGTTGTTATTTTGTTTGCTTTTAAGTTGTCTAGCGTCCTCTTATTCTGTACTTCTTATCTTCGCTTCTGTAAAATGTGAACTTGATAGTGAACACGCACAACACGAGAAAAACCGTCTGGGAGTCATGAGCGGAGGGCCCCCACTCCCTGAGAGTGTCAGGAAGGTAACAGGGCCGACACATTCGGCGAGGGGGAAACTACTTCTGATGATCAGAAACCTATTGTCGTGTTTGCTCCGTGGCGGAGATTTTGCTAATGATCCCTTCCATGTTTATAGGTGCGAATGGGTATAGCATGCCAATCCCGTCTGTTTATTGACCAATCAGCACACGTTGGGTTATATGATCAATACCACACCGCACGCCTTTGCTACCCAGAGCATTCCCTGGTACCCAGTTTAGGTTGGGTCAGGCTGGGTGCCTAGAACAATTGAATAAGACTCCCCGCATTAGGATTTGAACTATTGATCACCTGACTGGAAGGCAACCATACTAGCCACTGTGCTATAGCGGTTTATATTATTCATGTATATTTCATGGAGGACTTTGTGTTGGCATTCTGGCGGCGGCAATATGCACAGTGTACTTGTGCGGGCTGATGGCTTGCCAATACTTCTGTCTATTCCATTGTTCACATAGTCAGTGAGGAGCATTTTGTGTGATACTCACTGGCACAGGAACGGATCATTATGGGGACGACCCGTTGCCGTGAAATTGGAACCGCGACTAACCAACCAACCAACCAACCAACCAACTAACTAACTAACTAACTAACTAACTAACTAACTAACACTAACTAACTAACTAATTAAATATTTATATCAATAAATAACTGTTGAATATGCGATGCCGCCGTCTCCGCGGCGATGGGTTTTCGGACGTTTTTCGAAATCCCGCATAGCGCATTCGCAACACGACTGCGGGCTATTTGGCAGCAGCAAACCGCCATGCGTTGGATATTTATTAAATGGTATGGATTCCGGTCGTTCAGAAAACAATGGCAATCTACTGAACGCAAACTTGCTCAGAGATCACAAACAATCCCCCACACCTCCCCCCGCCAAAAAAAAAACAACGCTGAGGATGACGTTCTGTAACGGGTATGGAACTAACTTGTAATATACCGCCAGTTATATGTGTCTATAGACCAGTCGGTGATGTGGTCAGTGTCACACCAACCGCCTTTACTGCCCTCAGCAGTTCCTGGTACCCATACAGTCAAACCTCGGTTTTTGTTGCCTTCGGTTTTCATAGGTTTCGGTTTTCGTCGATGTTTTTTCTGCGAAAACATGTGCCTCGGTTTTCGTCGGTTGCCTCGGATTTCGTCGACGTGCCCACGTGACCTCGCTGCTAATTTTGCGAAAACAAAGGGACCAACACTCGTTTTTCTGCTCAGTTTGGCGTTGTTTTTCGTTGTTTGAGCATCACTTGCTAATAAATCAAATCAAATCAAATCAAATCAACTTTATTAGGGTCACAAATTGGGCGCGCAGGCCCGTCTTACATTCGGCCCTTCCAATCACTCGTCTTTCGTTCATCAAGAGCATTATACATTTACATAGGAAGAAAAATAAACATTGTGAAATGAATGTTGTAAACATAAACAAGGCTAAACATGGAGAAAAATGTGTACATAAAAAGTATGTGACGTAAAAGTAGTGATGCCAGCGCGTCCCACACACACACACACACACACACACCACACACACTCTCTCTCTCTCTCATTCACTCTCACTCTCACTCATTCACTCACACACACACACTCTCACTCATTCACTCTCCCGCTCACTCATTCACTCTCCCGTTCACTCATTCACTCTCCCGCTCACTCATTCACTCTCCCGCTCACTCATTCACTCTCACGCTCACTCATTCTGTCTCTCCCGCTCACTCATTCACTCTCCCGCTCACTCATTCACTCTCCCGTTCAATCATTCACTCTCCCGCTCACTCATTCACTCTCCCGCTCACTCATTCACTCTCACTCATTCACTCTCATGCTCACTCATTCACTCTCACGCTCACTCATTCACTGTCCCGCTCACTCATTCACTCTGCCGCTCACTCATTCACTCTCACGCTCACTCATTTACTCACACGCCCACTCATTCACTCTCACGCTCAATCATTCACTCTCCCGCTCACTGATTCACTCTCACGCTCACTCATTCACTCTCACGCTCACTCATTCCTTCTCACGCTCACTCATTCACTCTCACTCATTCACTCTCACTCAATCACTCTCACGCTCACTCATTCACTCTCACGCTCACTCATTCACTCTCCCGCTCACTCATTCACTCTCCCGCTCAATCATTCACTCTCCCGCTCACTAATTCACTCTCCGGCTCACTCATTCACTCTTCCGCTCACTCATTCACTCTCCCGCTCACTCATTCACTCTCCCGCTCACTCATTCCTTCTCACGCTCACTCATTCACTCTCACTCATTCACTCTCCCACTCACTCATTCACTCTACCGCTCACTCATTCACTCTCCCGCTCACTCATTCACTCTCACGCTCACTCATTCACTCTCCCGCTCACTCATTCACTCTCCCGCTCACTCATTCACTCTCACGCTCACTCATTCACTCTCACGCTCACTCATTCACTCTCACGCTCACTCATTCACTCTCACGCTCACTCATTCACTCTCACGCTCACTCATTCACTCCCACACACAGACACTCTCACTCATTCACTCTCACGCTCACTCATTCGCTTTCACGCTCACTCATTCACTCTCCCGCTCACTCATTCACTCTCACGCTCACTCATTCACTCTCCCGCTCACTCATTCACTCTCACTCATTCACTCTCCCGCTCACTCATTCACTCTCACGCTCAATCATTCACTCTCCCGCTCACTCATTCACTCTCACTCATTCACTCTCACGCTCACTCATTCACTCTCACGCTCACTCATTCACTCTCACGCTCACTCATTCACTCTCACGCTCACTCATTCTGTCTCTCATTCACACTAACTCACTCTCTCACTCAAACTATAGTAATGAACATAAGTTTAGATTATACATGATAAAATCAAATGGTATTTAACTTATAGTATGACAGATGAGAATACACAAACATATGGATTCGCGTGTTACATAACATGCGTGTTACATGACATGCATCTGCTCAGCTCTCTCTCTCTCTCTCTCTCTCTCTCACTCTTTCTCTCTCTCTCTGTATTCTTTCATATACACACACTCACACGCATGCGTACGCTCACACACACACACACACACACACACACACTCTCTCTTTCTCTCTCATTCACTCTCACTCTCACTAATTCACTCTCCCGCTCACTCATTCACTCTCACGCTCACTCATTTACTCTCACGCTCACTCATTCACTCTCCCGCTCACTCATTCACTCTCCCGCTCACTCATTCACTCTCACGCTCACTCATTCACTCTCACGCTCACTCATTCACTCTCCCGCTCACTCATTCACTCTCACGCTCACTCATTCACTCTCACGCTCATTCATTCACTCTTCCGCTCACTCATTCATTCTCCCGCTCACTCATTTACTCTCCCGCTCACTCATTCACACTCATGCTCACTCATTCTGTCTCTCCCGCTCACTCATTCACTCTCCCGCTCACTCATTCACTCTCCCGCTCACTCATTCACTCTCCCGCTCACTCATTCACTCTCCCGTTCAATCATTCACTCTCACTCATTCACTCTCACGCTCGCTCATTCACTCTCACGCTCACTCATTCACTGTCCCGCTCAATCATTCACTCTGCCGCTCACTCATTCACTCTCACACTCACTCATTTACTCTCACGCTCACTCATTCACTCTCACGCTCAATCATTCACTCTCCCGCTCACTGATTCACTCTCACGCTCACTCATTCACTCTCACGCTCACTCATTCCTTCTCACGCTCACTCATTCACTCTCACTCATTCACTCTCACGCTCACTCATTCACTCTCACGCTCACTCATTCACTCTCACGCTCACTCATTCACTCTCACTCATTCACTCTCACACTCACTCATTCACTCTCACTCATTCACTCTCACGCTCACTCATTCACTCTCCCGCTCAATCATTTACTCTCCCGCTCACTCTCATGCTCACTCATTCACTCTCCCGCTCACTCATTCACTCTCCCGCTCACTCATTCACTCTCCCGCTCACTCATTCACTCTCCCGCTCACTCATTCACTCTCCCGCTCACTCATTCACTCTCCCGCTCACTCATTCACTCTCCCGCTCGCTCATTCACTCTCACGCTCACTCATTCACTCTCACTCATTCACTCACACACACAGACACTCTCACTCATTCACTCTCCCGCTCACTCATTCGCTCTCACGCTCACTCATTCACTCTCCCGCTCACTCATTCACCCTCACGCTCACTCATTCACTCTCACTCATTCACTCTGCCGCTCACTCATTCACTCTCACTCATTCACTCTCACTCATTCACTCTCACGCTCACTCATTCTGTCTCTCATTCACACTCACTCATTCACTCTCACTCATTCACTCTCCCGCTCACTCATTCACTCTCACTCATTCACTCTCCCGCTCACTCATTTACTCTCAGGCTCAATCATTCACTCTCCAGCTCACTCATTCACTCACGCTCACTCATTCACTCTCACTCATTCACTCTCACGCTCACTCATTCTGTCTCTCATTCACACTCACTCACTCTCTCACTCAAACTACAGTAATGAACATAAGTTTAGATTATACATGATAAAATCAAATGGTATTTAACTGTATAATATGACAGATGAGAATACACAAACATATGGATTCGCGTGTTACATAACATGCGTGTTACATGACATGCATCTGCTCAGCTCTCTCTCTCTCTCTCTCTCTCTCTGTATTCTTTCATATACACACACTCACACGCATGTGCGCGCTCACACACACTAACACATCAACTCTCCCACTGTCTCACTCTCTAACACACAATCCTACACACACACACACTCACTCTCTCAATCACACTCTCTCACACATACACGTACACATGAACGCATGCACGCACGCACACACTCCCTCACTCACTCTCACACATACACGTACGAATGCATGCACTGACACATTCCCCCACCATTTCTCGCTCAATCACTCTCACACACACACACATGCACACACGCATTCACTCTCTCCCTCTCTCTGACACCTCTCTCTCTCTCTCTCTCTCTCTCTCTCTCTCTCTCTCTCTCTCTCTCTCTCTCTCTCTCTCTCTCTCGCTCGCTCCCACACGCACACACATATATAGTGAACAATTATAATGAACAATTATACTGAACAATTATACCAGTAAATGAATTATGGTGGCATATAGTCGGTATGGATTAAGTATTGAAAGAGTTTTCGGTTAAATGTGTAGGGACTCATTGGAGTTTTCAGATCTGGAGGCAGATGATTCCATAAGTGAGCACCAGAATAGGCAAAACATGTTTTGTATAGGTCCAATCTAGGCTTTGAGACATGTAACAAATTTAGGCGCTTGCTGTTCATTGCATTAGATTGAATCAGCGGCAGAAGATACTCTGGGGTATTTTGAGATATAATTTTATTCACTAATTTGGCTTTGTTGAAAAGGAAGCGCTTTTGTAGTGGTAGAAGTCTTAGATGACTGTACAAATTATTACTTTCAACGTGCTTTATGCCAGAAACCAGACGAATAGCGCGGTTTTGTAGAGAACATAGTCGTTTTAAATTAGATTTAGGGCAACCATCCCAAACTGTGGAACAGTAATCGAGATGTGATTGGATATAGCATGTATAGAATATTTTTCGTGTGCTTTCGTCCAGGAAGTGCTGAATTTTAGCAAGTTGGTAAACTTTTTGTGCTATTTTCTTGGTAAGAGCGTGAACATGAGAGCTCCAGTTCAAATGACTGTCTATTAAAAGCCCTAGTGTTTTATGTTCAGTCACATTAACTATAGGTAACGTGCCCATGCGGAGTTCGAGCGGTGATCCAGTTATGGCTAGTGTCTGTAGTTTTTGTCTGGTCGTTATTAGCATGGATTTGGTTTTGCCGATGTTAATTTGCATGCGGTTTTCATTGCTCCATCTAGTAAGATTATCAAGTTCCTTTTGTAAAGAATTCTCTAATTCACTACGGTTTTCTTGACTAGTATATATAGTACAGTCGTCAGCAAATAGATCACAAGTTGTATTGATATATAAAGGAAGATCATTAATATAAACTGCAAAAAGCAGCGGACCTAGTATTGAGCCCTGAGGTACACCAATATTAAGCTGTGTGGGTCTTGATAGACAGTTGTTGAAGGACACGACTTGTTGTCTGTCGGATAGAAATGACGTAATTATGTTCACCATGTTGGTGCTTGTCTTCATTTGCTTTAGTTTTCTAATTAAAATATCGTGATCTACCATATCAAAAGCTTTTTTAAAGTCTACAAACACCGCTCCACAAATTCTACCGTTGTTGATGTTTAAGTGCCAGTTATCGGTCATTTTTGTTAGAGCACTATGGCAAGAATATTTAGGTCGAAACCCAGATTGACTGTTAATTATTAGATCGTTGTTAATTAAATGGTGTAACGTTATTTTATGAATGTGTTTTTCTAGTGGTTTTGATAGCGACGATAGTAAGGAAATAGGTCTATAATTACCCAAAACGCTATTATCGATTGAGCCATTTTTAATAAGCGGAAACACTTTAGCAATTTTAAATGCAGATGGAAAGTAGTTTTTGGCCAGGCACTGGTTATATATGAACGTTAAGGACTCGCTAATGACTGGTGCAGCACAACGAAGAATTCTATTACTGATACCATCTAGGCCGTGTGAGTTTGTTGATTTGAGGTTCAAGAGATATTTATAAACGTCTGCAACAGACATTAAAGGAATCTCAGCGGGAATATTTCTGGCGCACTTCTCCTCACAGAATGATGCCAGTGAACTTAAATTACACGATGAGTCTGGTATTGAAGACTTTAGATTCTCTATTTCTGATTGAAAGAACCAACTGAATTCATCGCATGTTATAGAATTTGGTATTGCTGATTCTGTAGGGCGTTTCTTATTGGTTAGCAAGTTAATAGCCTTCCATATATTTGTACTGTTTGAATTATCTACAATCAAATTTTTAAAATGATCTTTTTTTATCCTACGAATTTCATATTTAACTTTATTCCTTAGTCTGCGGTATTTGATGAAGTCTTTATTTTTGTGTGCTGTATCTCGCTCTCTCATGATTTCCAGCACTTCTCTAGTGACCCATGGGGATTTATGTTGATTTTTGACTCGAACTTCTTTGATTGGCACGTGTTTATCGAACACATTGTAGACTGTCTTCGTCCAGAAAGCTAATGCATCGTCTGGGTCAGGAAGTTGGTAAACGTGATCAAGGGCTGCTTTTCTTAAGTCTTGCAAAAATAAATCTTGGTTGAATGCTTTATAATTCCTAAATTTGATACTTACATGTTTATGTTTAAGAGGTTTGAACCCAATTCTTGACCATGTACAACATACCGGGTAGTGGTCACTAACTGTACAAACAGGAACAGAACATTCAATAATATTATCTGGACAAGTAACATATATATGATCAATTATAGTTGAGGATGTGTCAGTAACCCTTGTGGGACGGTTTATTAGTTGTTTGAAATTGTAAGAAAGAATGATATCGTCCCATGTCTGGTTGGATTTAGGAATATCTATGTTAAAGTCACCTAATATCATGACTTCTCTACCTTCTGTAAACACTATATCCATCATTGTAGTGAAACAGTCATACCAATTGTACCCAGCACACGGATTCCTATATAGGTATCCAATGAGAAACGGCTGTTGGCTGGCTGGCTTCACCTCTAACCAAACACATTCTATCTCTACTGACTCGAGATCACTTCTACGGTAACAGTTGAGAGAATTGGAAATGTATACAGCAATACCTGTCTCTAATTTTTGATTTGCGTCTCTTCGAATTACTTTAAACCCCTTAAGAGTGATTTCAGAGTCGGATATTTTGTCGTTGAGACGACTTTCAGTGATTCCAAACACATGGAATTGTTTGCACAGTATTACCGAAAGCTCAGGTAATTTATTGAGCAAATGATAGATGTTGAGATGGCCTATACTTAGGCCATCTTTGTGAAGCCACTGATCGTGATTTGCGAACATTGCACGATGAAAGGATGATGTCGCTTGCGGTAGAAATTTTCAGAGTTTTTGAAACTTTATTTAGTAGTAGTTAAGACTATTAGATGGGGTAGGAAAATGTCTGTGCTGGAGTGACATCATGAAAGCTTGATGCAGGGCTGCAGGATTGTATTGCATTAGCTGTTGAAGTTGGCGGTTCCACTGATAGGAGTGTAGATTACCATCCAACGAGGGACCACTGCTGTGAGAGTTACTGGAAGTGCCTACATTAGAAGCATACATCGGGGGCACAGCAACATTGTTTAAAGGTGTCCCCTTTGACACAATAGGGGGAGGATGCTTTATGGGCAAGGGAGGAAACAAACCATCATAGTTAGCAACATTGGGATTGGAGCATGGGTTGCTATCCACGGCATTGTATTCCTGGGGTATAGGCAATGGTGGTGCAGGAAGAGAAGGAGCATTTTCTGAACACTTAGATGTCGCTGTCGCCGGGGGTGAAGTTCGGGTTACTCCTGTAACTGGTGCTGGTTGTTGTGCACGTTCGGGATATTTTATGTTCTTCGCTAGTATACTACTTCCTAGCTTGGAACAATGTATTTGATCCCTGTATAGTTTTTTCTTAGGAGCCCCGGACGACGAAGTAAAGTACGGGGTGTTATTAATGAAACTAATGGCATTGTCTTTACAAAATTTAAACAAAGTTAGATTGGCAGCATCGGCAGTCCGACGCTGGAATCCATAACATGGTGGAATGATGGATGAAATGAACATAGATGAGTTAGGAAATTTATTTCGTAACAGTACCTCCAGCGTAGATAGTTGTGCGGTGCTTATGATGTTATTATCCATTATGTCATTGACACCAATATGGACTGTCGCTTTTTTAATTCTCTCATTCACTTGGAATTTTCGCAGTGTAGTGGTAAGCCTATCAATGTCAGCGCCTGGTAGAGGAAAGATTGAAGTTGACTCGCTGTCAGAAGATGACATGCGATCACTATAGATTCCCTTCAGCAGGGAGTCTCCAATGATAACATGAGTTGCACTGTCATCAATTGTAAGGTCACGCTGCTGGCGTGTCCGCTTGGGCTGTTGTTGCCACTGACCACTGCGGTCTTTCTTGTGTTCTTGATTATTATAGCTTGCTTGCGTTGGTTGTTGATGCCCAGTAGTGGTAACAATTGAACTTTGTGATTCCTGGTCTGCTCCTGGAGAGTCAACACTTAAGGCCTGGAACCTGTTGCTGATATGCACATCAATGGGGTAGATGGATGGTGTGCGTTCTACAGGTTTAGAAGTAGTTTTGTTGATTGTAGAAACTGTCTGTATGTCATTATGCGACGAACATTCACTGGTAGCACACGCATCTAAAACACCAAGGGTAGTTTCTGTCTGTGCACTTTTATTAGATGACTGTGCACTTCTTAGTTCTAAAGCATGTATGGATGCTTTGAAAGTTTCCTTCTCTTGTCTAAGGAGGCGGATTTCTTCTCGAAGAAGAAGGTTTTCGTTTTTAAGCACAGCAATAATATTAGTGGTGTTGCTGGTAATAAAATCTGTTAACCTCATCTCCAAAGCCTGAATAAGTTCACGACAATCAATATCATTGTGGCTCTGTGGTTCGGCCGAAGAAAGAGTGCTTGAATGTGATGTGCTGGTTTGATTAGATTGAGCTGGTGAATTCTGTTGTATGTCCAGCTGGAATTCAGTGTCTGATTGTTCACTAGACAACACGATTGAGGTTGGCGATGTAGATGATAGATTCATTCGCTGAGCTGGCGTGCTCGTCAAAATTTGTCCCGTCTTGTTCTTGTTTACATTGTGCCGCTTGGACACAGTTGATGATCGCAAGTTGGAGGACATTTTGGCAACATAGTCAGCTCGATAAGGCAAGGAATAAAATAATATTGCAGGCTTTTCTGTAGGTCGTGCGTGACGTTTACTTGCTAGCCATGCATGGTTAATTCTCACGTTGTCGTAGATCGATAATTGGTAAAATTGAAAAATGGGTGATCTTACCGTCACGATTCACAAAGAAATCCTCATTTTAACTAAATACACATTCACATAAACTTGACATTTTGTGTTGTATGTAAATCCAGCTTTAAACGAACAAAATGATGGAGTAAATATACGCGCAGGCCTTTCTGTAGAAGGTGCGTGGTGTTTAATAATTAAATACGAGAGCAGCATTAAGATTGCCGAAACCGGCCGCATGTACGGGAAGTCGCCATTAAAGATAAGTTCCATTATGGCGAAGAAAGAAAAATAAATAAATAAAGAAGGCTAATTTAGCGAAAGCGTGAAAGTGATAACGAAACAGAGATCGCAAATTATTGAAGATGTCAAACAGTTATTATTAATTTGGAAAAATCAAAATCAGTTAGATGGCGATATTATTTCGGGAGCAATCTTATTTGAAAGGGCCAGACTATTGTATGACAATCTCATTCAGAAAATGCCTGGGACTAGTGCTAGTATACTTAGTGATTTTAAGGCCAGCAGAGGATGGTTTGAAAAATTCAACAGGCGCACTGGCATACACAGTGTTACTAGGTGTCAGTTCGGACAAGTTTGGTGCCGAAAGATAGTATTAAACACTATATTTATTCTCTATGAAATGTGTTTTTGGTATGCATTTTGGCGTGTCTAGAACGAATTAATTGGATTTTCATTGATTCGTATGGACATAATTGCCTCGGTTTTGGTCGGTTTCGAATTTCGCCTAATGTTTCGGACGGATTATCGACGAAAACCGAAGTTTGACTGTATTATTGTGAGTGGACTGTGCTCACTAGGAGACACCGCTGATAAAGTCTTGAGTGCAGGCGGACGAGAATTCGACCCCTGCACTATCTGTCCGCTGAGAGAGGATCAGACCGGTCATCTATTCCTCCATGCCGCCAGGCCTGGAAGCTATTATGGTTTCAGTAAATCACATTTCTATAGCAGGTTTCTGCTTTGGCACTTCAGACAGCAAATAATAATACCAATATTAATAATAATAACTGCTAATTTATTTCTTAATATAGTGTGTTTGGAAAGTCTCACTACACTTTGTATGTAGAACAAATTTGAAAAAAAAATATGTCATTCTTCCGTTGATAACATCATTCTGTTAGGAGTACAAAGAATTACACCAACAGACGACATCCATCCGATACGTATTGCTTCACGATGGACTGTGGAGCACATTTATTGATGAGATCATGTACTTCATATTTCAGATTTTTCTACATACAATGTATTTGTGGGACTTTACAAACACCCGGTATATACACCAACTTATCTGTGGTTTCTGTTGATTCTCATTTACTTTGTATGAATTCTACTCAATACCTGGGAATGCATTCATCGTGCTATTTACACGAAATCGTGGCTATCAGTGTTTTGAACAAATACATCCATAGGACAAGATCTTAATATTGAAGAAGGTTGGCTAATAAAAACGATAAAACAAAGAAAATTGAAATATTTTGGGTCACCTGAAACGTCACGAAAGTTTGGAGAGAACAATCATGGAGGGTTATATGCCTGGGAAAAGAGGAAGAGGACGGCCAAAGAGAAGATGGGTACAGGATGTGGCGGATGATCTCCAGATGCATGTATCGGACGCGGGATATCTTGCTTATGAACGAGAAGATTTCCGGAAAGTTGTTATGGGAGTGAGGTTCTGCATAGAACATTCAACTACTGAATGAATGATTTTTATTACTCTCCCTTTGCTTCAAATAGTGTCCCTAAAACTTGTGTGGACTTCGAAGTAAGGCCAGACGAACACACACACACACACAAACACACACACACACACACACACACCACACACATATATATATATATATATATATATATATATATATATATATATATATATATGCCGGTCTCCCGGGTAATCCCGTATACTCTCGTGAGTAACGTGACGTGCGCGAAAATTGGTAGCGGTTCTCTCCGCGTCGGTAACTTACGGGGTATGTGAGACGGTCCTTCAGAAAGCAATGGCAAACTACTGAGCGCAATCTTGCCAAGAAATCAACAATAAGTTGAAAGATGCTGATGTTGACAGCGATGTCCTGTAAAGGATATGCGAACCAATATATACATATATATAATTAAACTGCTAGTGGTGCAATTAATATTGGGATTCTTCGCTGGCTGTTAAAGCTGAGGACTGACCACGTATGGAAATGTGCCGAATCGGTTCTGGACTCAACTCAGCTCATACCTTTGTGGGGGTATCCGTGGCGGAGCGGTTAAGCCGCCTGCCGTGCTCTACGAAGTTCGTAGGTTCCTACGTAACTCGGGTCACAACTACATTTTATTTGTCAAAGAAACACTGGGATTCGTCTCTAGAGCTACTGAGTTCGTGCGCTGTGCGACTCTTCCGACAGACCGCTCTAAGGAAAGAGACTGCGCCTATGACATAAATTAACCTGATACACTGAAGTCAATATTTGTAAGTCCCTATAAACATGTAAACAATTATAAAATAACACAAAGTAATGCAGCTTTACATAACAGAATTACGACACATACAGGACATTGCGGCGAAATTTTATTTTATTTTTACTATAAACATGTCAGCTGGTAATCATTGCATTTATTTTATTTTTACTATAAACATGTCAGCTGGTAATCATTGCATAGATGGTCTTCTCTCTGATCTACCCTTCCGTCCACTTGTAGTGTGTGAACACCGTTCAATAACTGTCCGTATGTTTCTAGTGTTGTTTACGTAAACTCCCGATGTTCCTTGTGATTGACAGGTAGCTACACATTCAACATGTCGAGACTAGAAATTACTGTGTCATCTGATGAAAATATTAAAGCTGAGGTCGAACATCCAGTTAGCAAGGCAAACCACGCCGTGGGCCGAAAGGTCGCCATTATTATATAAAAAAACACTTGTCAATAATTACAAATGCGTATTGGTCAACGCAAAGGTCGTATCAACATCACACAACCAGCGTCATAATTGGACAGTGACACGGAAAAATGAATGATGACTTGCATCAATAGAGATGACATTGTGGAGATTACATACTGTTACGTCTGACTGGCTGGAACCAGTCGGTTCTAACTAAACTGACGCTAAATCGAGTAGCGGGGAAAGTGAGGGAACAAAGTTGTAGTAAGATTAGCAGTAGCAGTAGCAGAACAACAACAACAACACCACCACTAACAACCTCAACAAGCAGAAGAATAAGAACAAAAACGTTGGTTAAATGTAAAGAAGAAGCATCACAGACATGTGGCCAAACTGTACTTTATACCACGGTGACTGAAGGTATATACTAATCGCCCTCCTATAGACATATACAGTAATCACCCTCCTTTACAATTATACAGTAATAACCCTCCTATACATTTATACAGTAATCATCCTCCTTTACAATTATACAGTAATCACCCTCCTATACACTTATACAGAAATCACCCTCCTATACACTTATACAGTAATCACCCTCTTACACACTTATACAATAATCGTCCGCCTATCCACTTATACAGTAATCATTCTCTTACACACATACACAGTAATCATCCTCTTACATACATATACAGTAATATAGGCATATGAAGTAATCACGCTCCTTTCCACTTATACAGAAATCACCCTCCTATACACTTATACAGTAATCACCCTCTTACACACATATACAGTAATCACTCTCCTACAAACATGTACAGTAATCACCCTCCTATATGCATATACAGTAAACCACTGCAGGAAATCCTCCTCCAGAAATGTCAAGCATTCTTTGTCTACATTGTCAAAGAACATTTCGAGCCAAAATAGGTCTTATCAGCCATCTTAGAACTAACGGCTCCATACTTTCAACCCCACTGGATAAAATGAATGATCATCATCATTCTTGATGAACAAACAACAGATCATATACAGTAATCACCCTCTCATACACATATACAATTATCAACCTGCTATTCACTTATCCAGTAATCACCCTCCTGTACACTTATACATTAATCACCCTCCTATACACTTATACAGTAGTTACCATCTTATACACTTATACAGTAATCACCCTCTGACACAAATATACAGTAATCACCCTCCTATAGACATATGAAGTAATCACCCTCCTATACACATAAGTCTCGGATGGCTGTGTGAGGTGCACCAAAATGGGATCTTCCCAGCCAACGCAAGTTAGCGAGGCAGGCGTTTCGAGAATGTAACCGCATTGTGCAGCCAGAGTCATGGTTTGAGCGGGCAAAAGAGCAAATTTGTACGACCGTTCGACAAAATCTCGATAAGCGCCCACTCTCTCTCGATGAGTAGTGGGTCTGCAGTCAATAAAATGGTATAGCTTTTCGGTCAGTCTTGCCGGCGTAGCTTGAAAGCTCGTCGGTAGGCGTCCAGTGGTTTTGCATGTATCACCTTGTACCGGGAGGGCGCGCTTTAGCGATGCTACTCTTGGCTTGCTTGTGCGTGAACGTCTGTCCTGTCAGTGACAAGATGTATTGCGAGCAGATGAAGCTCAACCGTAAATCGGGAGATTTATTCGCAACTTAGACGAGCAATATCTTCTGTGGGCAGTTTCTCGCTTGCATGTGTATGTGGCCTGTCCTGGCGGTCAGTCCGTCTCGGCGATGGATATCTGGATGATCCTATCAGTAATCATACGCTCATTGCTTGTCGCTACGCTTGTTTTAAAACTGAAAATTAAAGGAATTGACGGAAGGGCCATTTGCACAAGGCTCTCGAGAGCCAATATATACAGGGATAACTGGCCGTGGCAGCCTAACGTCCACTGCATCTGTAACCGTCTTCCAGTCGTCTTGCCATGCTCGCCACTGGAGCCAGATGGACGCAGACGAGAGAGCGAGGACAATGGAGTTGCGCGACACTACCTCGCTATAATCAAACCTAAAGCGCAAGTCATTCGTTCCTCATCGAAAGATGCAGTGAATGAATGGTCCTCGTCATTCATGACGGACGAACATCAAACACCCTCCTATACACATATACAGTAATCACCCTCCTATACACATATACAGTAATCACCCTCCTATACACATATACAGTAATCACCGTTACATAACCATATGAAGTAATCACCCTCCTATACACGTATACAGTAATCACCCTGACATAGACACACACACACTTATCTTGTGACCTGCCACAATGACATCTTGGCGGATAAGTTCTAAAACCAAATAAGACGGCCTAAAGTTAGTTAGTTAGTTAGTTAGTCGCGGTTCCAACTTCACGGCAACGGGTCGTCCCCATATTGCTCCGTTCCTGTGCCAGTGAATATCACAAAATGCTCCTCACTGCCCCATGTGAACAAGAGAATAGACAGGAGTGTCGGAAAGCCAACAGCCCGCACAGGTACACTGTGCATAATGCCGCCGCCAGAGTGCCAACACAAAAGTCCTCAACGAAAAATAGTTCATCGTCGATGAAAACGGCAGTAACCAGAAAGACTTCAGTGACCGGGGTTTGATCCCATATGGCTCGGACTCTTTCTGCAGGGCGACCCACCGAAAGCGCAGCACAAAGCACGAACTCCGTAGCTACAGCGACGACTCCCAGGAGTCTCCTGAAAAAATGCACTCGTTAACCGAAAAGGCAAACCAGTCAATCCGGCAACAGCCGGCCGTCATTGTTCCGAACATGCAGTTCACACGAAAAACAACCACGGACAGATGTAAAAGCATTCCACGCGAAATTCACAGCTCACAGTGTCGCGTCACGCACTCACTCAGCTGCAGGGCGACGGAACCATAGCCTCCTTAGTCGCCTCTTACGACGTGCATGGTAGGCAACAGTGTTACTATTCTTTGCTCCCCCTTATGGGCCCCGGCAACACACGGGCGATACGGCCTAAAGTCACATACAAGTGTTCGTAAATATACACACACATATTGTTTGGAGCTCATAAGAAATAGGGAAAATTAGAGACTAGTGGATGCACTAGGACAACATAAAAATTGAAAGCTATAATTATCGCCCGAGATTCGAACCTGTCACCTCCAAATGACGACGCGCCTCGCTGCAGGAACAAGTGTACTTAGACGCATGGCAAACTAGATCAGTGGTTCTCAACCTTTTTTTGGCCCAAGCACCCCTTTACCATATGTTCAGACATCCCCCCTTTCGTATGTCCTCCCAATAACCCCCCCCCCCCCGTCCGCGCCCCTATACAGTATACGTAAACATGGAAGCTAAATTTAATACCACATACCAGAACAAGTCTAGACGTCTACATAAAATATGATTTGCGGGTCTACTTACGTTATAACATGAATTTCAGAAGAGCGAGAAGTACAGAACCGTAAAGTATGGAAAAAAAATAATATCAAGTAATCGGTTCTTGTATTAACGCGATCTTGATATAATCTAAATCCCACCCCCCCCCCCCTGGAAACCCTAAAATTCCCCTGGGGGGGGGGGGAATTCCCCACCGGTTAAGAACCACTGAACTAGATACTCAAAGAGGCGATACAATCAGCATCTTTGGTAGCCATATTATGTGGCTGGTTCTAGACTATAGCTGCCATGAAAGCATACATCTCTTCTCTTCTCTTCTTCTTCAGCGTTCCGAGCCATCTCTGCCTCTAATAATTATATTAATATTATTCGTACTAACAATAGCAGTATCAATACACTTTAGTATTAAGTCATTAGGTCGTCCTGACAGCGCAGTGGTTAGCACGCCTACATGCAGGCCCTGCGGTCATACGTTCGATTCTCCAACAAGGTGAGGGAATTTTTTATTTTTTATTTTTTGGTTTATAATTCACCTAAGTTCCCAGGCAGATGCAGCCTACAACTGTGTACTAGAAAATTTTATGGGAAGTAAAATATATTGACTGTGCCATCTATCGAGTGCCAATTGGTCTAGGTTAACATCATATAATCATCAGACCTTAATGAGCGGAAAATGTCCTTTACTTATGTTATTGTGTTGTGGCCATATATTAAATCGAAACACTTAAAAAGGCACACACTTTCAAAACTAGTGGTAGCAGCCTTTGACGTAGTGTTAAAATTAGTTACGTATCCTTTACATGACGTCGCAGTGAACCTTAGAAGGGTTTGACTGTTTGCGATTTCTTGGCAAGTTTACCTTCAGTAGTCTGCCATTGTTTTCTAGACGACCGGCACTCATACCTTTGTATGAAAACCAACGCAAGAAGGTCTGCTTCCAAATCGTCAGCAGTTGTGTTTCGAACGCGATATGCGGTTTTACGAATTGCATTCGTAACTCCTTCCCCACGGAGGAGGCTCCATCTTTTACGTATTCTAGGGCACAGCCAGGTAACATGGTCATTTCCTTTCCCCACAGATTTCCATCCTTACTGCCAAGTGGCAAGTGCGACTGACAGACGTTAATTAGATAGTTAGAATAGCCACGAACCGAAGTGCTGTGGAAGTCAAGAAGATGACGGGAGAAACACAGATAAGTCATTGAGAAACGGCATGACAACAATCAGACCTTGCTTGGGAGATTCTAAAAGATGCCAGCAGATTTTGATCTGGGAGGAGTAAGTTGGCTGTAGGTTGGCTCAACGTCGAAACAGTGGCTGGATCGATGCTTGCGAATAGTGAGAGACGACAGGCATAACTGCTAGGAAGGAACAGGCAAGCAAATGGATGAAACCGCGATGTTTTGCGAAGCAATGGGAATGTGTCTCAATCGAGTGACAGGAGGACTCAAGAAGGACATATGTTACCAGTGTTGATATCTTTGCCGAGATGGCTTGGGAACGCATTATAAATATTAATATATCTAGACTTACTGCTGCCCTGGTAGTACAGGTACAGTAAAGGATTTAAATGTTTTATTGTTTCGTTACTACAAGCTGCGCGCTGCGAGATTAAATGCTGGTAAACTTTGAACTGTCCGAGGAGTCATTTCCTGTTGCCGCCGTTGGGCTCCTAATCTGCTATCAGTTCGATCCGAAGTTTGTATTTACTCTGTTTGCTTAACAAACATAGCACTTACCAGACAATTGCCAGCAGTTCTGAAAGTTATCCAGTTCGCATTTAATGGGTCTTGATGTACCTCAGAGCGGCAGTTATTGCGGGGGATCTGCACGGGTTATGGAATAATCTCAAAACTGAGAGGGGAGACCAGGAGAACTTTTAATAGAATAGCGGTGGGAACAATTAATATTATGACTCTTCGCTGGCTGTTGAACGAGAGGACTGAGTACGTATGAGAATGTCCTGAGTGCATAGATGTCGGTTCTTACCTCAACTCAACTCATCTCAGAGCGACAGTTTCTGGGGGGAAATAATCCACCTACTGCTAGGGAATAAACCTCAAGCGTACTAACAACAATGTCATCTAATCTTCTCCACCCCCACAAAAATACAAAGTAAAGAATAACTTGGGACGGTAGGACACACGTACTAAGTTTAATGTAGACAAAGTGATTTCCTATAGTCTAAGACGTCAACGGACAACGGAAATCACCACAGATTTCAGATGGCAAAGCTGTTCATGAAAGCGTTGACCTTTATTGTAGCAAGTACTACTCAAATTAATAAACTCACGCCTTCACTCTATTCTTGCTTCTCTTGTCCGCGGCCTTTCCGTTTGAGACAATTACGAATATCCTTTCTGTTACTGCCTGAAGGTTCTGTTTTGATTCACTTGTTCAATTTTTTCTTGGCTCATCCGATTTTGTTTTCCTTTGTAGATTTATTAATGTAGAACGACTCAGACACACTCATCAATGTTATCAATTTTTATTATATCTCTAATACATCACTTGGTCAAATTTTTCTGGGCTCATCCGATGTTGTTTTCCTTTGTAGATTTATTAACGTATAACGACTAAGACACAACTAATCAATTTTATCAGTTTTTATTATATCTCTAATACAGTGTTTATTACGTGTTGATCGAGTCAGCAATGAATTTAACAAGAAGTCAGAGTAAGATCGCATGATGGCGAGGGACACTGGTAATTGGGGAAACTAATCAACGAGCAACAATAGGGTGTATTTGTAATGATTGTGCAGTGTTTGAAAATATTTCCGGTACAAGTATTGACCCTCTGTAAAGTTAATTCAACATAATAGGTAAATACAAAACGTGGACCGGCAATATTTTCAAACACTGCACAGTCATAAAAAATACACCATGTAGTAGCAACGTTATTCCCAGGAGTGTTCCAATCTCCTCCCATAGATCATTGCACACCGTTATCTCTATAAGTGCTACGGTAGCCTCTCATAGATCATAGATTATAGATCATAGAACGCGTCTTTTCATCGTGCGTCGCGCGAGCGCTAACAAGTCACCTGAACAAGTCAAGCAGCCTGATACGGGGGAAAATGGCACGTTGCAAGAACACCAAAAGACACGTGGCAACCAAGATGTGCAGCGTGGGAGCCGACAAGAAGAAGAACGTGGAGAGCCTGCTTACGAGCTGTAACAAAGAACCTGAAACTACAGCTACCACTGAAGCCACCACGAGGGAGACCGTCGACAGTGCACCACAGACAAGAGCCAAACCTATTGAGAAGCAGAGAAAGGAGAAAGACGCCAGAGTCGTAAACACCGACTTACCGACAATCAAGTGGATTATCAAGCGTATCCATGTGGAGCTGTCAGACGAAGAAATCCTGAAGCAGCTACGAGAAGAGAATCTCCACACCCGATTCTTGAAGGCGGAGCGGCTCCTCACCTACTCCAACATCCCCACAACTTTGGTGGTGCTTACGACAGGGGGCAGCCGGATGCCAATCACAGTATCAATCAACAAGAGAATGCAGCAGCCAGAGAGATTCATCCCAAGGATCACCCAATGTTCCAGATGTCAGAGGGCCGGCCACAGCAGAGCAGCATGCTGCAGCAAGACGGAAATCTGCCGTTACTGCGCCGATCACCACGCCTTCAAGGAGTGTCCGCTGGCCAAGCTGGACACGGACTTCCGAGCACCCAACTACAAACGAAAGTGCGCAAACTGCCTGGGCAATCATTGAGGAAGATACTTGGGCTGTCCGTACCTGCAACGACACAGAGACGTGTTAAAGTTTGCCATCAACACAAAGACACCATACAACGAAGCAAGGCGGAGGTGCGAGGCAGCCACGAGCATCTCACAAGCGGAAAAAGCTCAACTGCAAGACCAGATAGATGAGCTAAAGAATCAAATCAAGCTACTTCAAACACCGGACCGACCAGCGACAATGAAAAGCTGTTTGCTGAAATAAAGGAGATCCAGAAAAACATCAAGAAAGAAGTGAATCATATGACCGAGATGAAGAAGGAAAACGAAGAAATGCGACACACCATTAAAGCGGAGAGAGAGCTGCTGAACGCTGAAATGAAAGTAATCCGAAACAAACCAACAGAAGATATGCAAGAGAACGCAGACAAGCCGCAAGATGAAACCCTGCAAAGGACCAAGCCAGAACCGCAAGCAGAATACCCATCCTGACTCTCCCTGGAGGATTGCCTAGAATCGATCAAATTGGAGGAATGCAGGCACCTGAAATTCAAAAGGCGCTTGGATGAAAGAGATATGAAGAAGCCAAAGAAACTCAGGAGACCGGTAGTATACCCAGATAGATGTACTGACTTCGAGGATGGACCTGGCTACACGTACTATATAGAAGACGGAAAGTTGATCCCATGGATGACCGCGGAGGAAAAAATCGAATGGCAGCAGAAACTATTACTCGAAAGTGAAAACAGGCGCAAGGAGGAAAATGGAAACGTAGAAAAGCTCCTACAGAAAATGCACACAAAATGAGGCAAAATCACAAAATAAAAAGTCCTTATAAGGACTGCAACCAGTCAAGCCAGACGAGCCAGAAGCCTTCACTAACAAAAGATACCACAAAAGGACGAGCACAAAGGATAGCCGTCGACCCCCCCCCCCCCCTCAGCTGACGTCATAGACACAAATCAACATAACCAGTCCGAGATAGGACTAACTCGTAAGAGCGCACAAGACAAGAATTAGGGTGAATGGACCCACAAAAACCACGGATCTCAACAATAACCACAGCTGAAGAGGCAGGTTGCACGAGGCCGAATTTGGAATGTTTGTTTTGAAAATTGGAATTAGAATTGGAATCATAGATCATTGCACACGTTATCTCTATAAGTGCTATGGTAGTCTCCCAGAGATCATTGCACACCGTTATCTCTATAAGTGCTACGGCAGTCGATCATATATCATTGCACACCGTTACCTCCATAAGCGCTACGGTAGCCTCCTATAAATCTTTGTACAGTTATCTTCACGAGTGATCCAATCTCCTCCCATAAATCATTGGACAGTCATCTCCCCGAGTGCTCCAATCTGCTTCCATAGATCATGATACAGTTATCTTCACGAGTGCACCAGTAAGCCCTCCAACCCCTCTCTCCCTCCCCCATAGATCATACTAGGAAAGTCCATACAGTTCACAAATGTACAGACATCTGTGTTTCGAACGCGGTATGCGGAATTAGAATTGCGTCCGCAACCCGTTAGCCACAAAGTCCGCTACCACAGTCTAAGCAAAACAAAATGAATGAAGTTAGTGTTGAAATTATGTCCTACTCCACCACTAAAAGTAGTCTTCAGTTCTAAGTTTATATTTTAGTGCATCGGAGGGCAACGGTGGCTTCTTTTTGAATACACAACTCAATCACATAGCCACAAAAGACAACCCGTCACGGCTTAGGTAAAAGAACTTTGCTTATTAGGTGTCCGTTGTCAATACGTTAACCTTCAGTTATGTTGTCTTTGAGTTGGGAGTTTGGAAGTAGGACCCCGAAACGAAGAGGCAACCAGTGACGCATCTGGTTATTTAGCTTGTGTTGGAATCAATGCATCATGTATACATGTTATTAACCGATTTATTCCACTACTGGCGGTGTTTAACTTACTTTACACGGGGCCAAAGTTTACATTGTTTTGTTTTATACTTGTCAGGGATTCTCACTTTGTGAAAGCTGGCTCTTCTTCTTCTACTTCTGCCCTTCGTTCCGAATTGGGGAATTGGTCCTGAATGAAACAATGCCAAGCAGTTATATCTTTTGCTGTCTCTTGCAGCTCCCTCTATGTCCTCCCAATTCTATTCATCTCTGTCTATAATTCTCTTTCATGGTGTATTGAGGTCTCCCGCTATTTTTTGTTTTTGTTTTTTTGTGGACTCCAGACAAGAGTGTCCAGTAATAATATCCCCAGGTTTTCTCAGTGTCTGTGTCCTATCCAACGCCACCGTCTTTTCTTTACATCTTGGTTCACTGGAATTTGCTCTATATAAATGATTCTGTCATACCATTTTTAATCCTACTATTCCATGCAGACACCAATAATTCAGTGGATGTAGTGTATTTGTAATTCTTGTAGTTTTTCTCCATGTTTCTGGCCTAACAGTAATACTTATGTAACACAAGAGTTAAAAGCTCATACTTTGTTGCTAAATTTAATTTCCTTTGACTTCCATACATTTCTTATTGCTATAAAAGCTCCTCTTGCCTTGTGTGTGTTTATTTTAGTATCTATATTCTCACCCCATCATGTGTGTTCACATTGCTTCTCACATAGGTGTATGAGTCCGCCTCTTGAAGTAGTGTTTCACCAAAGGAGATCGGGTTGTTATTTGCCTGGTTTAATCTCATTATCTTTGTCCTACATCTAATAAATTTTAGGCCTAATTGTTGTGACGTCTTTTCAAGCGTGATTAATTTATCGTGCATTTGATCACGTGTGTGTGAAAGAAGTGCAATGTTGTCATGAAGTCCAAATCCTCACGTTACTTTGTTAGAGTCCCTTGAATTCTATATCTGGCGGTGGTTGTTGTCTTCATAAACCCAGGCTATATTCAATAATTATAATCGTGTGTAAAAAAGACATCTCTGTCGTACGCTTGTTTTTATTTTAAATGCATCTGTCAGTTTTCCTTCATGACGACAGTACACTTCATATTCTTATACGTTTGCACTTATTAAGTTAATAATATTTTTGGGGATCTCATAGTGCCGCATCAGCCTCCAAATGGATTTCCTATCGAAGCCGCCAATGTCCTTTCATAATCCATAAATCCAATATAAAGTGTGAATACTTGCATAATGTGACTTTGTGGTCAATCTAAGATCTGTTTCGTCGGAAGACTACCTGTTTATCCCTCCTTAACTGTTTGTCAATGTCATCTCATTATCTGTCCAGAATGATCCTGCTTAATATTTCCTCGGGCACTGGCAGGCAGTAGCATTATTCATTATTCCTCCATAATTTTCACACGCCTTAAAGTCCCCTTACTTAGGCAACTTCACCTCTCTACATCTCTCTTCATCTTTCTCTACAACATGCAGGTATTTTTTCTGTCTCCCAGACTCAACAAAATAATGTGTGCATCAGTTCAGCTGAAGTATCTACACTGGATTTAATAGCTTCTTCTGGAATACCGTCTGGGCCCGCAGCTCTTCCATCTGTTAGTAGTTTGATAGTTTTACCAATGTCCTCTTTAGATGAGTTTTCATAGGTTAATATCCAGTTCCACTTCTACTGGCTGAGTATCAGGAGGGGCGTTGTAACTAGTCTATTAAGAAGATCCTTAAATTATTAAACCCATCTGCTCATTTTATCTCTAATGATTGTGAACACTTTTCCTTTTCTATTTCTGATAATTCCACTTGGTTGATTATATTTTTCTACTAATTTCCTTGTGGTGCTGTAAAGATCACTGAGGCTTCCTTTCACTGCTGCATCCTCTGCCTCTCCTGCCAGGGTATCTAAATAACGCCTTTTATCCGCCGGCTCCGGGGCGAAAGGGCTTCTAACGCAGTTCGTAATCCCGCATACCGAGTTCGAAACACATCTGCGTTATTTTTTTATGAAATGGCGTTGGTGCCGATCTTTCAGACAGCAATGACAAACTACTGAAAGTAAACTTGCCCAGGAATGAAGAACAGCCAAAAAGAAATGCTCGGGTTGACTGCTACGTCCGTAAAGGATATTCAACTTGCTAACATCCACCTCTATGTGTCTTTTCTAAAACATATTTGTAAGCTTCTGTATATTTTTATTTGGCAATGACTTTAGCAGCTCTGGTTGTCCGATTAATTAAGTCTGCCTTTTAATTTGTCTTTTCTTTTAATTTCTTGAGGGTGTATCGTGTTATCCATTCTTTATGTTTAAATTCCCTTCTCCCGAAATTCGCCATACATGCGTCGCTCCAAATGCTTTCAACCTGTTGCCAACTCTTCATCGTGATCTCCTTATCTTATAAGTGTTGGAAGACTTGGTACTTATTAGAGACTGACCATAAACTTCCTTAAATCTCTTTAGGTTTTACCTAATTTTAGTTATCAGCAGATGGTGGTCTGTATTTACATCTGCACTCATAACGACTTTTACATCTTGTAGAGATGGTCTAAATGTCTTATTAATACAATTATGATTGGTGAATAATTCTCCATTTTGACTCATTACTCCAAGTCCACGTTTCCCCATAACCTCTTTGTAACCCAGTGTGATCCCATCCAATTTTGACAATTAGGGCAGTATCCTTTTTATGGCCAGAGCCCAGCACTGTTTCACCTGTGCTGAGATACGGTTCACCTTTAGCAATACGCTAAAGTTAAAATATTTAATGTCTGCTTCCACCTGTGCTGTCTTACCTAAATCATACATAGTTTTAACGTTTCAGATCCCAAACCTGGATATTTTCCTAGCTGAATGAAATGTAATCAGCGTCCTGTACTTCTGAGCCTTGCTCTGCAGGCGTAGAATCTCTTCTATAAGTGCTTCCCTGCCTCTTGGTTGGCTGAGTAATTCTTTTTCCTTTGAGTGACGTGTTCATGGTTGGCTGGATTTTGTGGCTATATGTTTCTACGTGATTTAGCCGGCGGCCATGAGTATAACCCTCCCCTAGTCGCCTCTTACGGCATGTCCTATACGTGCCTGTGAAGAAAATTATGATAATTAGCAGTGGAAAAAGGTCAACGATGAACACCACAGTAAAGGGGGAGATACTAGAACAAGTAACAAGTTTCTCCTATCTTGGACATGTAATAACAGATGATGGCAGAAGAGAAATAGAAATCAAAAAGAGAATAGGAATGGCCAAAAATGCTTTCAACATCATGAAATCAATATTATCATCTAGCAAGATTAACACAGCTTTAAAAATCATAATTGTCAATTGTTAGGCATACTCAGTACCTCTATATGGCGCGGAAGCCTGGACATTGAACAAACGATTATAAAAATCGAACAGAGGCCCTGGAGATGCGGATGTACAGAAGAACATGTCGTATTTCCGTGGCAAAAACCAACAATCAAATACAGAGGTTCTAGAAAAACTGGGAATGAATATAGAGTTTGATGACGAAATAAAACAAAAAGAGACAAGTGAAATATTTCGGCCATGTTAAAAGACAACACTAATAAAAAACCATTCTGGTTGGCAAGGTTGAGGGCAAGAAATACAGACGGACAGACAGACAACAGACAGACAGACGGGCAGACAGGTAAACAGACATACCTTCTGGTTGTAGTGTTATCCTTCTGGCTATAGTGCTATCCTTCATGATATAGTGTTATCCTTCAGGTTATAATCTTATCCTACTAGATATAGTGTTATCCTTCTGGATATAGTATTATCCTTCATGATATAGTGTTATCCTTCCGGTTGTAGTGTTATCCTACTAGATATAGTGTTATCATTCTGGATATAGTGTTATCCTTGAGGTCATCTTGCTATCATTCTGGTTATAGTGTTATCCTTCTGGTTACAGTGTTATCAGGTCTTCTCAATGCATGTCCTAACGTGCACCGGTGTCTTTTCTCGCCTCTTAAGTCGCTGACATCTGCCTAGCTTCTCTTCATAAGCTCCAAATTAGTGATTCTGACATTCCGTGCTGTCTTCATAGTCGAGTCAGTAGTCAGTGAAATTAATAAAGGTGACTAAAGGTGACTCTATGACACACCTATTATCATTTTATATTGTATTGTTATTTTAGTGTTCTCTCACGAAGAGCTCTCAATTCATGACATTATATCACGCAAAGATCAGTCCAGTGCACTGATTTGTAGTAGCACGTTCAAGGACTACGCTTGATTTCAAAGCAAGCGAGCGCAAGCGAACATAGAAACAAACAAAACGTATATATATATATATATATATATATATATATATATATATATATATATATATATATATATATATATATATATATATATAACCAGGAATAACTCCTTTTAGACGCCCCAGTCTCCATATGGAGCTAAACCCATATTTGTATAGACCACAAGGCATTCAATGGGTGATGCGGCCGTAACACGCTGGTCGTCTTTACTTCCCAAGCCATGTCCTGGTTCCCAAGATGCGGATCGGACCGCTGGTACGGCAACGGAGCGTCTAGCCGATAACCTTAGGCTACCTTGTTTTGTTAGTTTTCTTCTCATGTAGATCTCTGCATGTCAAGTTTTGGCATGTAACTTAAAAGTTGCTGTTTTTTTTTTTGGGGGGGGGGTCTTCGTTTTCATTTTTGATAACTACTTCCTGATAAATACTTCTTGATAAAGTATCGTCCTCATTTGTTGTTTTTGTTTTGCATTCGCTCGCTTAGAACTCAAAGCGCACTGGACTGATTTATGCGTATGGATTAGCTTTCCCTTTTACCAGTGTCCCTCGCCATCTGACAAGCCTGCTCCGACTTCAGAGCTACTTGTAATTTACGTCTCAAATTTAAAGACGAGAGGTCACTTTTCAGTCCAGCTGACCGGGAACTAAAATGAGGCATCTCTACTGCAAATGTTGAGAACCACTGAGATATGTAGCTACCTCTGCCGTATTGACTCTGATCTACATTTTGTAGCGGTAGTTGACAAAATATAACTGCCGAGATTTACGTAGATGTGTAAAAACGTCAAGTTGTCTGACAGGCGCTCGCGACTACAGACATAAACTGTAGTTGGCCAATTAACTGCATTAATTAAACACAAAACTTCATCATAAGATTGAACGTGCCGTCATGATGATATTTTCACATTTTCCTTTTTTTATTGGAGACGACGTAAATGGGTTTTCTAAAATGATAGCCACGAATTTAAAAGCACGTATCACAATATAGTGTTAAATGCCAAGGTTTTGAGAGTTTCGCTAAAATAATTTAATTGATATCAATAAACAAGTAAATGTTATTGAAAAATATCACCATCATTACGTGCCATGCAGATAAGCATGATAACATCATTTTGTATTATGTTTTGTCACATCCCTGGCTATCATGTTCTTGCCCCACGGCAACTGGGCCGTGTGGGATACTGGTGAAGTAGGTCTTCTTAAAGATGACACAGTATGTGTAACATGTAACTGGACTCTCAGTAGCTGTGTCTCCTGGCCATCAACATCTTTCATCCCAGGCCGCTACTGCCGATAAGTCTTTGTTCGTCATCTCTCACGAACCACCAGTCTCACATAAGGTCCGTGTTTTTGTTTTCATGTTTATGACACATGGTTAAGACATCCAGGTTGGTATCTCTTTCCGCCTCCCTCTCCCTCTGCTCTATTCTCATTAAGTTTGTCAGTATAATTAACTGATTCATTGCAAAGGAAACAGTTGGTTTGGACCAAACATGTTAAACATTCATATGAACAAGTTAGTTAGTTAGTTAGTTAGATAGTTATTTAGTCAGTCAGTCAGTCAGTCAGTCAGTCAGTCATGAGTAAATCCCGTAGCGTGTAGCGGCTAACAACACTATTCTTATACACTTGATCAATTCAAAGTGTGTACGGACAGAGAAACACATGAGACAGTTCTTGGAGAAACAAAAGAAAACCGTAAATTGATTCTCGAAATCAGACGTAGACAGTCCAGATGTTTTGGGCACGATAAGCGTTTGAAAGCCTAACTGATCCAGTGCCACAGGATATAACTCGTATATAGCCAACTTTGACCTCCATTTGGACAGAAGGTTGATATATCGCTACACTAGGGTCATCGTGGTTTTTGTTTCGTGGTATCTTCCGCAATTGCAGTGCTCAGTGAACGGAAGTTGACATTATAGTGCTTGTTCATTCGGTTGTATGTCGTGTTTGGTTCAAAACTATTTTAGCTTGGCACTAAATCAATTAATGCCAGGACCTTTTTTTTTTCGCTTCGCGTATTCTGGGAACTGCATCTCTGGGGACATCCAATTCCGAGATCCCCTGCCAGTTTGGCGGTCATCTATCCGTGGTGTACGTGGGCACGTGGCACAAGTCGTCCAATGGGTTCCGTTCAACTAACACATAGCCGGCTGGCGCCCGAGATGAGGATCAGGGAAACCCTTGACACACATCGCCACGCCCTCAAACTTTCACCAGTGCCTGTGACCGAAACCACGGCACCACGAACAGAGATCAATATTTGTGGTTTATCGTCCACACTGAAGTGATTAAGCAGGTGAAGCACAAACAATGATCGGAATTTGGGAATATTTACACATTTATGTTTCCCTCTTGGCATCGGGGTGTGCTGATAAGGAAATAGAGGAAATATTACGAACCCATGTAATGATGCGAGGGTAATGTCAGAACTTTATTAGAGTACTGGTAATATTACTCTAAACGAACAGTCATGGCCAAACCATCTTCTTCTCCTTGTTGTTTCTGTTGTTGTTGTTGTTGTTGTTGTTTCTGTTGTTGTTGTTGTTGTTGTTGTTGTTGTTGTTGTTGTTGTTGTTGTTGTTGTTGTTGTTGTTGTTGTTGTTGTTGTTCTTCTTCTTCTTCTTCTTCTTCTTCTTCTTCTTCTTCTTCTTCTTCTTCTTCTTCTTCTTCTTCTTCTTCTTCTTCTTCTTCTTCTTCTTCTTCTTCTTCTTCTTCTTCTTCTTCTTCTTCTTCTTCTTCTTCTTCTTCTTAATAATTGGTTGTGAAATGAGTTAATGTTTTCTATAGCTAGTCACTCGCCAACACCCAACCTAATCCCGTCCCCATGTTAGTCGCTTCTAACCACACACATGCTATGTTACTGCATTATTATCCTTCGCTACCCTTATTCTGAGGCGAAGGAATTATGAATGCAATTCGAAATTCTGCATACAGCGTTTGAAACACTGTTGCGGGCGATTTGCTAGCAGACCGTTTTTTGTTGGTTTTCATACAATGGTATTAATTCCAGTCATTCAGATTTAATGGTAAACTAATGAACATAAACTTGCCAAGAAATCACAAAATTCTGGGGTTGACTGCGACGTCCTCTAAAGCACATACAA
Source organism: Cepaea hortensis (assembly GCA_963921405.1). Taxonomy (NCBI): domain Eukaryota; kingdom Metazoa; phylum Mollusca; class Gastropoda; order Stylommatophora; family Helicidae; genus Cepaea; species Cepaea hortensis. Next base: position 90,146,993 of record OY992883.1, on the reverse strand, counting down.
CTAACTTTTAACCCTTATGTATCTTGGTAACACTCGGGCGATAAAAGGTAATAATCTAAAGTGTACAGCTGTACATTTCAAATGTCGGTATAGCGCTCCTCTATGATCTGCGTCCTGTACGTGACTAATCAATCTATAGGTGATCGGTTGTTTGCTTATGAATGCTCTTGAAGACTGAGTTCTAACTCTGAAGTCCGGCGCATTGGCGTTGAGTTAGTCTGATCCCTGAAACAAGCCTGCATCTATTGGAGTGAGGTTGCGGTAGAGACTTTTCCCCTGACGCTGTACTTGTTACCGCTGCCGCGGGGATCGTATTGCACGGTTCTCCTTCCAGAGACCCAGAAACTAACTGGGTGTGCAAGATCGGTACTGGATCTTCACATCTGGGTAGAGGCATCTTATGATATTTCCAGGTCACGATTCAACAAAGCACATATAGCATGACTGCGTTTAGACCTAATTTGTTCATGTTTCCTCCACTGGATGTAGTTATTTGGCTGTCAACAGTTGGCGCCTGTGGCTTATGGGATAGTGAGAACGCAGTGTCACAAGCCTCCGTGACACACGGGAGTTCGAAATCAACCGCTGGCGATCTGGAAGCAGATCGAATTGCTTTGATTTCGATGATACGAGGCGTCAGCCGTTTAGAGAGCAATGGCAAACTACTGTATGTAACAAAATCGCAATGTAAATCACAAGCAGCCAATACATGTTGGGTTTGAATGCAACGTCATGTAGAGGAAATGAAACTTTAAAGAAAAAAAACAACAAATGCCCAGGGGAATAAACCCCATCTAGAACATGTTTGCACACAATGGTCTGTATTGCGCCCCCTGAGATCCATTATCAGTGTAATGCCGTCTCGACAATACAACATTGCGAATATCAGAGCAGAGCTGACTATTACACCACTCGCTGAGATCTGCTCCCAATATATAACTATCCAATCTGTATAAGACTTTCCCCTTGAAAGGTCACTACTGCGCCCATTGAGGTGTTTCCTTATATCAGGCCTTTTTAATCTGTACGAAGGTGTGAGCCTGTTAAGTCGATCCTGCCGCTTCCCATCACATGAAACTACCCTACTGCAGTATGAGCTCTAGTCAAGGCTAACGCATCTTTATATCTCTGTAGCTCTCAACGTTCAGTATAAGACTAGCACGTATTTACACAAGTATCTAATTGCTAAATGTTATAGACGAGTTCTAAGAATATCTTGGGTAAAGAAAAGAACAAATGCATCCATACTTAAAGAATTGAATATTGAAGAAGGTTGGCTATTAAAGACGATAAAACAAAGAAAATTGAACTATTTTGGTCACTTGAAACGTCACGAAAGTTTGAAGAGAACAATATTGGAAGGAAATATGCCTGGGAAGAGAGGAAGAGGAAGGCCAAAGAGAAGATGGGTGCAGGATGTGGCGGATGATCTCCAGTTGGGTGTATCAGACGCGGGACATCTTGCTTATGATTGAGAGGTTTTCCAGAAGGTTGTTATGGCAGCCAGGTTCTGCAAAGGACATGCTACTGAATTAATGAATCTAATTGTTTCCAGAACTTTAAGGCAATCGAGGTCATATGGAGCTGAGAACAGCCACATCGGCACAGATCAGAATCATTACATACGAGATTGTCACCAGAATGGATGTTTGAGGAGTGGGTGGCCGAGGGGTCAGAATATACACCTCCCAGATGGTGGGGTTTGATCCGCCGTAAAGCAGCGGGTAGCACGCTTGTCTGCTGGACCGGTCATGTGGCCAAGTCCCTATAGAAGCAGATATTCGTTTAAATGACCGGAACTGCAAGGTTCGTCCAGCCTACACTGGGTAAAAGGGAATTTCCTGGAACTTAGAGAAGGCGGGCGTGTCACTGAACACATGACCTATATAGTGTCGATAAGTCTATAGAAAGATGGGGCAACATATGCACAGCAGTGAAGAATCCAGCAGTTTCAAAAGCGCCCGCAGATAGTACTGTATTCCCCGACAACTTCGGGGCTAATGCTGGTAAAGTTGACTGACCTATATGAATCGCAGTATATCTTCAATACGGAGACCTAGAGTGCCATGGACACAAGTAAGAGACAGGACAGGTATTCTGTCAGGATATTCATCGTAGAGGTAGGAGCTCGTTTGCTTTGCACTCTACCATAATCCATAAAGGTGCCTTTTAGTAGCAGTGGACTGAATTTTGCGTGTGAATTAGCTTTCCCTATTACTAGTGTCCCTCGCCATAAGGCGAACCCACTCGGACGTCAGAGGTACTTGTAAAATGTATGTCCCTAATTTAACATTTTAGTCCAACTGACCGATGTAGGGGTTGAACCCTCTATCTCAGAATAAGCACACCGGATGTTTCAGAACGAGCGTCTTGTCCATCGACCATGCTGACCTCCTCCGCGTATGATGTGCTTAAGTATAAAGGGACAATCGAGAACTCGCTCTCTAAAACAACTGGGTTAGGCTGCAGAAAGGCCTCATGCTGGCTACAGAACAATCGAGACGATGAGTGGGACAAATAGTTTCTGCCATATTTCTGCCTGCAAACCAAAGTCTAATATGGCTCTCACCGAAGACACAATCTCTCAATCAAAATGTAGAAGCTTTTACTGTCTCTTGCCTACCCGAAGCCAACCCACTGCAGAGTGTCGTCACAGTACAATGTAGTGATCTTCGAGCTCAGGCAGACAATACAATTTGCTAGTGCTGGTATATGATGTCTTCTGGGGACCGCATTCCGTACCAGATTCAAAAGTGTCTTTCTTATATCCTTCCGGTCATTGCACTTGTCCCAGGTTGTCTCCTCTCATAATGTAGCCAAATATGAGAAGTATATATCACACAATTTTGTCCTTGACTTTCGAATGTAAATTACAAGTACCCTAGAAGTCGAGGTAGGTTGGCCTGATGGCGAGGGACACTGGTAATAGGGAAAGCTTATCCACAAGCAAAAACCAGTCCAGTGCACAAGAGGTAGAACGTGTGTGTATGAACTACGCTTGAGTTCAAAGCGAGCGAATGCAAAATATAAAAATAAATAAAAATAAACAAACAACAACAACAGCAACAAACAAACAAACAAACAAACAAACAAACAAACAAATAAACAATCAAACAAATAGACAAACAAACACAGTTGAGAAGTCAAACACACTGACATCTGACGTAGAAGAGTCAATACACGCCCTTCTGGGGAGAACCGACAAAAATTCATTTAAGGTGAGGAAGTAGTCCTCTTTGTAGCCGTGCTATCAGAGACACTATCCAACCAGCCTACCGAGCTTGTGGTCAATGTTTAAACCCCAAGTTTTACAATTGACCTAGGCTGGCAGAAGAAACGAGAACCAGAAAATGCTACGGAAAGTACAAGTGGTCGAAGTGGTAATGATCATATCACACACTGGGTGCCCCTGTGTCTATAACAATATGTTGCTAACACCATATACCCAATAATCAACAAGGCGTGGAGAACGGTTCTTTATTTGCTTTTGTTGGAAGTAAGTGACTTTAGATGCGTCACTGAATACCAAAAGGCACATATAAACAAAAACATGTTAATAACGCTGAAAATATTAACTTTCATTTGGTTATTGACTCTGTTGTCGATCTTTACAAATATAGACTATGTGAGATAAATAATGAGAATTATATGCAAACACATAACAAATTACAGAAAGAGAAAACAGAAATTGCGTAATGGTATTAATGAATCAATTCAAAATATGCTTTTGTTTTTAGTGTGATGAACATCAGAGGGCCTCAAGATATAATTTACAACAAGGAATCTTGGTATGCTATGTATGTCATGGGATCTCAATATGTGATTTAAATCAAGTAATCTCAGTATGCGATGTATGTGGTATAGGGCTTGTTTCGCATGCCCATTAGTTGGACTTAAATGCTGACTTCTCGTCTTTGACTTGGGGATGTAAATTACAAGTACCTTAGAAGTCGGAGTGATGGCAGGGGACACTATTAATAAAGAAGGCTGACCTTAATGAAAGATCTGTTCAGTGTACTCACTAATAATAGCAACTACTAGTAGTAGTAGGACGTGTCTTGACTACGTTGGGGTTCAAAACAAGAGAAACAAATCTCCATGAAATATATCATCCTTCTTTATAAATAGGTGGTCAAGCCACCTAGGTTGAGAACCGCTGATGACAATGATAATGTACTCCGACTATTCAGTGTACAGCTATTGTACATTACAGTACCAGTTCTTGGATGCTAATGACGCTACGCATGCGCAGACAGACCGAATATTTGTTTATAATGAAATAGACAGCTGCCAGATTGGGCGGGCAGATCCATCGTGGTATTTTAGGTGGAATAATTGGTGATGGGGTGATTACCTGCGGGCCGGGTCGATAACGCCGCTGTTATCAGTGGAACAAAAGCTTATTTCAACTCATGCAGAAAAAGTGTTTATGAGCAGTGTTTTTGATAATTGTAGATGTAGTTATCTGCGAGTTGTCCTGGTTTCTGATTTTCTCTAATCTTTGTTGTAATTAATTATCGACTGCCACCTGGTTTAAAAACATAGCATCAATCTTTGTTGGTAGCGTTGTGCCTGTCTGCTTGCCTACATACCTACCTAACTATCTAAAACCCTACTTACCTACGTATCAATTTGCATAACAATCTACCTACCCGTCTATCTATCTGCCCGTCCGTTCGTCCGTCCGGCCATCTACCCATCGATCAATTCTGTCTGTCTGTCTGTCTGTCTGTCTGTCTGTCTGTCTGTCTGTCTGTCTGCCTGCCTGCCTGCCTGCCTGCCTGCCTGCCTGCCTGCCTGCCTGCCTGCCTGCCTGCCTGCCTGCCTGCCTGCCTGCCTGCCTGCCTGCCTGCCTGTCTGCCTGTCTGTCTGTCTGTCTGTCTGTCTGTCTGTCTGTCTGTCTGTCTGTCTGTCAATATATATGTGGACAATAATAAATATAATATATATGTTTGTTTGTGAAACAAAATCAATTTGTCTTTTTCTTTCGTTCATCAGTGACACCAGCTGCTCATTTGAAGTCCCAACTGAGAAGCATTTGACTGGCATGTGATCGAGGACAATCCAGCAGATGATAAAGACAATCAGGCTACTAGACGTTGAAGGGAGGTTCTTAAAGACATTGACACAGTTGCAGGTGAAGACACAGCTGAAGGTGAAAACATTAACACGGCTGAAGGCGATACAAGCTGCAGCCAACAATTATCAGCACAGAAGTTAAAAAAAGAACATCAACAATAAAGCAACTTTTTGCAAACTGCTTGGGGTTCTGCAGACAACAGGATAACGTCCTTCACTGCTGTGGACAACAAGCAGTACTGAAAACGTCACTACAAGAAAACTAGATCATACTATCTGCCGGGCGGTTAAATAAACGCATAAACAGTTCAACATCGGTTCAGTTAATAATTAGATATTAATTAGAGCTAAGATAAAAGGCAAGTAAGTAGATATTGTAAGAATCTCCTCTAAACGTCTTTCTTGTTTCATTTTAAAGATAACTTAAAAATTAGCTTCTAACGTCATAATCTGTCATAATAAACTCAACACAAGATTTTATTATAAATTCTTCATTAAAAGTGAACACGTATAGTTTATATTACAGACAGGTCAAAGAATTTCTCGTTTTCTTTGAGGAAAAGCTTTTATTTTAAATTTCAAAGCAGCACATAGTATTTTCATTAAAAACATTTTTGTAAATATAACGAATGTATCGGAATATTTACACACTAGGTCTCTAACCGTGTACCATTTACACGTAAATCACTATTAAGTATAACTTGGATTAGTACAATTCTAGGATATTTGAGAGGATGTACACATCCCATTAGCTTGAAAGCAAACTTGAGGCAAACTAGTCTCGTAAGTGTTACGTTTACAGGTTTACGTTGTACATCTCTCTATTCATTTCAGCGTTATCATTTTAGTAACAATTTAAACACGATTAAACTGTGGTCGCCTTGAGTGGATCTGGAAGTTAACAAACCTGTACCACTTTCGTTTGCTTCAGAGTTGAAACGATATTGAGTCATAACTGATCCACTGTTTACCTAAACTTTACACGGATCGTGTAATTTGTTCTAGTGATTAATTAATGTTGAAAAAGGTGTCATTTTAGCTGCATTGTGTATCTAAACTCGGTGAAAATTGTTTAGTTCTTTCTAGTGAATAACTAACCGCTACAAATAACCATTTATTTTATTTCAGTGATTTTCAAAGACAAAATATTGTCTTCCAGTAATTAATAATATTTTACCAGCGACCGTTACATTTGCTGTTTCAGTTTCAAACAACAGCATAAATCCACAATCTTACAATCACAGTCGTCATAGAGAATGGCCTACAGGAAGCTGTATTTGGTTTGTCTGCTGTGTATGTTTGAGTGTACATCATTGTCTGAATCATTTAATGTGGGCGAGCTCTGCGCCAAACGCTGCCTCTATGGAAGAGGTGGTGTCTTGTGCAACTGCAACGCCATGCACTTTAACGGCAAGCGCTCAGGGACTTCCCAAATTCCGGCCAGCCACCTCCAAGGATACAACACAATGGACCACCACGCTAAGTTCCCGCATAACTACATAAGAACCCGACTATCCCCAAATGAGTTTGATTACTATAGTTCAGTGAATTCTCATGATGCGCAACCATTAATGAAGAAGGAATATTACATTGACAGCGGTGTTCAGGCAAATTCTTTGAATGGGTTAGTAGATCTTAAATTGATGAATAATTTTGGACAAGATTTTGATATGAAGAGAGTCAAAGAAAAATCTAGATATACGAAGGAAGCCACCGAAAGAAATGGTTCTCCTTTAATACCTGTCGCTTTTTTGAACCGCAAAGGGAAGGAAAACAATTCAGATAGCATCGATGATGATTCTACCAATGTTCGTCAAGAGGTAGCCTCAACAATTAAACAGATCATGTCTATGCCGATCACGGAGTTGAGGGACCGTGTGGCTACGGTAAATGTCAATGATGACTTTGTAGACGACACAAATGATCCTTATGATGTGGATGGTGACAATAATGAAGATGATGATGACGATGATGATGATAGTGATGAAGAAAGTAAACATAATAGCGGTAACAGAAACAACATAGCCGCGGCTCCTGAAGAAGCTGGGTGGAGGCCAAATTTGATGCATCTGCAGAAAGTGATGAGGCACGTACGTCACCTAAGATAAGCCACGAACATGTCCCTTCCAGATGTCATATACAAACAAACATGTTTGCTGTGGTTGTTCAACTTGCAGGCGGCTGATTTATCGATTACGTTTATTAATATTTTCTTGAATTTCTTTTGGGAAATGTTTATGATTGTTAATGCCACATCCAGGACAAATTGTTTTTATTGTGTTCTGCTTTCGTTCGCTTAGAACTCAAGCTTAGTCCATACACGTGTTGATACTACTGGGGAGCGCATGGGACTGATTTTTGATATGGATTAACTTTCCCTATTACCAGTGTCCCTCGCCATGAGGCGAACCCGCTCTCAATGTTGAGGTACTTGTAATTTACGTCAAGGACGAGAGATCAACATTATAGTCCAACTGACCAGTGTAGGGGTTGAATCTTCCACCTAGGCATCAGCACACCTGAAGTTTCAGAGCGAGCGCACTTATATATTCGGACCTCTAGGACATTGTTAATGCTGTATTACTTAAATTAGTCATAACATAAATCAGTTTACTCTTGCTTCTCTACTGGTAATATGCCAGATGTCCTTTTACGATACAAAAACAGAAATACTGACAGCTAATCTAGTTCAGTTGTATGTGGAGTTCTTTTATATTTAATTGTAAACATACTGCATATCTTAGACACTCCTTCTTATCTGCACCAGAAGTTGTTCTTCGTTTTTCTGTTTTGATAATATCTATACCGGAATACCCTTCTATTAGCCATATTAGTTTCCAGGGTTGCGCTAACACTCTATTCTACTCAAACGGAAACAAGGCTTTTCACATTTCGATCAATTTCACACTGACAATAACATATATATGTGCGTTTGTTCAGTAAGTGCAACCGGTTCATAGAATGGTTATAAATGTAACAAACAGGACACAACATTTTTCAGTTGAAATCTGTTAAATCTCAGAAAACTGGCACCAAAACCTTACACCGACGATGACAACCGTCGATTACTCCGGGTAGATTCGTAAATTAATAATACTGTACTGGCAAGGCTGGCCGAGTGGCTAGAACGCCTGACTCTCCTTCGGGAGATCCGAGTTCGATCCCTCGGTAAGGTGTGGGATTTGTTTCTGTCGGGGGCAAAAAGAAAATCCTAACCTGCACAGTTCATGGCGACTGCAGTAGCCAGGCGGACTTAATTCCTCAGGCTCAAAGACCCCTCTGCCATACACCGCAAGGTACTATATTGGCAGTAAATGACAGTTGACAGTACTGGCAAATCTACGCAAAATGAACTCTCACAAAACAGGATATGCCAGTGAACGCATGTCAGAGATTACTTATATTGGCTAACAAAATATTTATCCTCCGTTTAAATCTCGTGTTTTGTTGCGTATCCCTTAGGGGACGTTGCAGTCAACACCAGCATTTTCAGCTGCTGTTGATGTACTAGGCAAGTGTTACGTTCAGTAGTTTGCCATTGCTTTCTGAACGACCGGCCCCTACACCTTTTTCGAAAAAACCAGCACTGCTGTGTTTCGAACCCGGATATACGGGCTCACAAACCCACAGAGACCGATAAATCTCGTGTAGCCATATAAAATCGTGTGGCCATATAATCGCTTTTATCTTTATTGGAACACTGTTACAAAACGTTATCCCTGAGTAAACCATTTTTAATCTAGTAAACAGTTTTTTTTTACTGGTAACCCCTTACCCCACACCTCCCATGCGCCCGTTGCCAAAGGACCAGTGTGAGTATTTATTCTTTATTCTTATTGTTAACTTTCTTTGCCACATTATCTATGATTAAATTCAAGGAGTATAATGTTTTTTTTTTTCTCGCGTATGGATTTACTGTGTACGGCAGCGGTTGAATGAATGCAGTGCACATGATTCTCGTGTGTGGGGCGTGTGTGAATTGTGAACTCATTTACCTGCTCACTATACATGGAAATAAATACATTTATATGCGCAGGTATGTGTTTGTTTGTTGAATGTGAATGTATGTATGTGTTTGTTTGTTGAATGTGAAGGTATGTATGTGTTTGTTTGTTGAATGCGAATGCAGGTATGTGTTTGTTTGTTGAATGTGAATGTAGGTCTGTGTTTGTTTGTTAAATGTGAATATAGGTATGTGTTTGTTTATTGAAAGTGAATACAGGTATGTGTTTGTTTGTTGAATTTGAATGTAGGTATGTGTATGGCTATCAGCTAGTACCACCTCCGCCTTGAAAGTTTCATGTAGTGCACCTCGAGGCACCCTATGTGCTTTTACGGCACAGATCATTTAAACAGGCTAACAATGTTAACAGTTCGAAACCGCCCCAGTTACCCCAACCCCGCCGGTACGGTGGAAGAGGTTGTAACCGCTACGCTATCGCGGCTCCCAGATCACACATAAAACTGAAATGATTCAGTGCCAAACAAAATGTGGGTTTGGACCAAACACGGTACACAATCAAATGATTGCAATTGCAGAAGATACCAAGAAACAAAACAACACGCTGCCTCTCGTATAGCGATATATCCTTCTTCTGTTCAAATGGGAGGTCACACTTCACGATATAATATCCTTCGGCATGAATCTATATATATACTAGCTGCCCGGCCCGGCTTCACCCAGGCTCTGGCGGGGATCTATCTATCTATCTATGTATCTGTCTGTCTGCTTGTCTGTCTGTCTGTCTGACCCGGCCCGGTTTCGCCAAGCCCCTGGCGGGGAGCGTCTCATTAAATTCATATAAGTAGTCATTATACATTCAAATACATTCTCTAAGCGTACAGAGTATGCGTTCGGCCCCTCGGCCCTCGCAGCTAATTTATTGGTTGCAGCTAGAAAATTTCATTTAATGTTAGGATTATTTAGTTTTTTAAATGTTGACGTATAATTTTTCAGTTATGGTCGAACACGAAATTTGATGTCTAATGTAGTGCTTTTTGATAAACAATATTTTTTTTGTTTTTCTGTCTGGTGCGTACACAAATAAATCCGAAGGTTTTCCAACGCGTGAGCAGGCCACATATAGCTGTCCATGTGTGAAGCACGGATTTTCCAAATTTAGTCCACACACTTGTAGCGATTGTCCCTGTGCTTTGTTGATCGTCATGGCAAATGCAAGTCGCACCGGAAACTGCAGGCGTTTGAATTCGAATGGCATGTCTGTTGGAATCATTGGGATGCGAGGCAACAGTACATCAAAGGATAGACTTCTTATTTTTTTAGAAAAAAAACACAAAAAACAACCTGCATTTTAACAGGCGTGCTGCGTGTAAGGTATGCATAAGGTATGCACACCCACAACATTGAATGAAAAATGTGATGTTGACACACACGCGGCCAACTTTTTTTTAAAAACAAAAACAAAATCAAGAATATACCCATTTAATTGTGTACTGACCTTATCTCTGCCAAGCGAACGGAAAAAAACAAATGCTTCGATTACTTCAAAAGTTCCACTCCGAAAAAAGTACAGAAATAAAATTCTAACGTATCTAATCTAAAATAAATCCATTATTTTTAATGAACACTGGTTTTAAAAACATAAAAAGATGTGTTAGAAAATGTTCACTATTTAAATAGATGCATTACTTTTATAAAAATTATGAAAATGCCTTAAAGATTATATCATTATTTATTATAACTCATATGCCTGTAAATAACTATAGACAGAACGTTTATAAATCTTTGAAAACAATGCAACAATCTATACATAAAATAATAGTGATGTTATTAAAAGTTATGACCCTTGAAATAACTTTTCTTATGTTAAGACCCCTTGATGGAAACGATAAATATTAGCTGCCCGGCCCGGCTTCGCCCAGGCTCTGGCGGGGATCTATCTATCTATCTATGTATCTATGTATGTATCTATCTATGTATCTATTTATCTATCTATCTATCTATCTATCTATGTTCGGTCCGTTCCCGTTAAAAATATAGATAGAATAGAAGAATAGATAGAAAATATGATTGGAAGAGATCTATCTAAAGTAAACTTGGCTCCCGTTCCCGACTATCTGTCTGTCTGTCAGTCTGTCTATCTGTCTGTCTATCTGTCTGTCTGACCTGGCCCGGCTGCACCTCATTTAATTCATATAGATTTCTATAGCCAGGGGACTTAACTTAAAATATAACAATGCTACTAAAAGTTATATCCCTTTTTGTCATATATTTTTATATTTTCTTATGTTCAGTCATGTAATTACAAAATTAAATTTTAGGAAGGTAATAGCTGATAGCTGATAGATAAAACTATCACAGTTGGTTGCACAGGAATGAAAGGAAAACGTGTAGAAAATTTCATCTCAATCGGTTGGACCGTTCGCGAACGCATAAAGGACGGACATACATACATACATACATACACACAACGATTTTTATATATATAGATACAAGAGAATGTGTTTTTGTTTGTGTGTCCTTTATGCGTTCCTGAACGGTCCATCCGATTGAGATGAAATTTTCTACAGATGTTCTTCTCATTCTCGCGCACCCAACTGGCATAGTTATTTAGTTACAATCAACAATGTTTCCTCCAGCACGAAAGAAAATGGCACGAGCTTTAGAAACAGACGAATAAATGTTCCGCCATCTTGCTGCAAGGGAACTCACTCTCTGATTAAACCAGAAATTGGTTAGGAACAGTTGTTCTCACTCGCGTGGATGCAACTGAAATAGTTAGTTAGTTTAAAATCAATTTTTAATTTTTGGGAACGGAACGGGAGCAGGGGCCGAATATGAATTAAATAAGACGCTCCCCGCCAGGGGGAATGGCGAAGCCGGGCCGGGTGGTCTAGTCAGTTAATAAATCTTAGTTTTAATTACGTGGTTAGACGTGACATGTTCTCTCGTGCTGTTGAACGTTTAATTAAGTGGTTAGACGTGACATGTTCTTTTATGTTGTTGAACGTTTAATTACGTGGTTAGACGTGAGATGTTCTCTCATGCTGTTGACAGTTTAATTACGTGGTTAGACGTGACATGTTCTTTCATGCTGTTGGACGTTTAATTACGAGGTTAGATTGAGATGTTCTCTCATGCTGTTGAACGATTAATTGCGTGGTTAGATCTGACTTGTTCTTTCATGTTCTTGAACGTTAAATTACGTGGTTAGACTTGAGAGTTCTTTCATGTTGTTGAACGTTTAATTGCGTGGTTAGACGTGACATGTTCTTTCATGGCGTTGAACGTTTAATTACGTGGTTAGACGTGACATCTTCTCTTATGATGTTGAACATTTAATTACGTAGTTATATTGAGATGTTCGTTCATGTTGTTAACCTTTAATTACGTAGTTGGACGTGAGATGTTCTCTCATGTTGTTAAACGTTTAATTGCGTAGTTAGACGTGGCATGGTCTTTCATGTTGTTGAACGTTTAATTGCGTGGTTAGACGTGAGATGTTCTTTCAAGTTGTTGAAACGTTTAATTATGTGGTTAGACGCGACATGTTCTCTCATGCCGTTGAACGTTTAATTACGTGGTTAGGCGTGACATGTTCTCTCATGATGTTGAACATTTAATTACGTAGTTGAACGTGAGATGCTCTCTCATGTTGTTAAACGTTTAATTACGTGGTTAGACGTGGCATGGTCTTTCATGTTGTTGAACGTTTAATTACGTGATTATATGTTAGTTGTTCTGTCATGCTGTTTGACACTACGTGGCCATTCGAAATGTGTGTCTTATTTCTCCTTCACACCTGCCAACATCAGCTACTAAATGTCCCAGGTAACAAAGACTATTCAGGTGTATGCATGCTTTTATTTTTTATCCAGGGTTTCCTCTTTGTTCCTCTTTCGGGAGTAGTGTGCTACACTTTGTTTTAAAATGAATAGAATTAGTGGAACTGCGGTAAAGCTGTGGAAATGTAAACAATATAAAATAGCATAAAGTAATGCAGCTTTACATAATATAATTAAGAAACATACAGGGCGTTGAGGCGACTAGCCTTCATCAGCAAACAAATACGTAAACAAAACACAACAAATAATCACGGAACGAACGAACGAAAGTCTTTATTTTCAAAGGGTTAAGAATTGGGCACGCAGGCCCGTCTGACATTCTGCCCTTCTTCTCCATTTCCTCTCATACATTCTTTCTTTCAACATCACTTATGAAGCAAATTTTTACATCAAAAGAACAATAGCAGTAAAACGCATGAAAAGTAATCAATAACAAATGACTCATTGAGGCAGTGTTTAACATGGGCATTATAAATACCTAACGAGGGTGTAACGTGCCATACATAAGGGAATGTTTTTTGCTAACTGGGAGCCTTGGAAATGTGGTTTTATAGAAGAATGCTGAAAATTAATTGGGCAGCCAAAATGAGCAAAATGGACGTTTTAAGGGAAGCCGAGTCGCAAAGACATCTTATCACAAACATCAGAAAGAGGCAGTAATTATTGTTGGACACGTTAAGAGAAGACAAAAACTGGAACTTGTTGTGACAACCGGAAAAATTTGCGGAAAGAGTCTAGAGGAAGAAGTGTAGGAAGGGAAGGGAGTCAATGACGTCGGAGGTCGTAATTTGTGGAGATGCATGATCGCCTATGCCATCCGACAAGGCACTTGATGATGAAAGCTGCATTACATTGTGTTATTTTATATTGTTCACACTTTGTGATGCACCTCAATTGTAGGTGTGTCCGGCTTCAGAGTGCATTTGTTTAAGGGTAGCTTATTCTAGATGTAATCCATCCAAAGTAGTGAGCGCTGTCTACCCGTGTGCAGTTTTTCTTTTCTAATATTGTTGTTTCCATTCAACGCGATCAGAGAAGACTTGGTACATCATTGCCACAAGTCACATCTACATTTCCTCCAGTTGTTTCGCCATTTCATTACACATAGTGAGCAAGTACACTGGCACCTTGCCGTCTTGACAGACGATAGTTTGTTTACATTGTGCTTCAGAAAGGCATAATAACTACAACCTATGGCGATAGTGAATGTGACTAATCATACAAATTTGCGCTATAAACGTTAGTCCACAATGGATGCATGTGAACACATGGCTATTTCCACCATCATGCACTATCTTACGTCTCACATGCTCAGTGTGTAACATGTTTGTAATCATTTCCTTTTTTAAAGATTGAGCACAACCCACATCTAGCAACGCTGATCGTATTCTGGAACGAACCTAGGGTCTTGTCCACGTCAATTTGGAAGCATTAGACTCGAGTTTCGCTCTCATTTGAGCTCGTCAGTAGTGCATATCCTTGACCGGACCCGGAAACAAACCCTCAGAAACCACATTGCTACTGACATTAGACGTTTATCAGCTTGTCTGCTGATTGTCCACGCTTCACATCCATGATAGGTGCAGGTTCTATGTAGTACTTAAACGCTCTTCTTCTCGTTGAAATTGACATAATTGACATTGGGTATAATCAAGTTTTATGGTGCAACTTCAGAAGAGTTTTAAATCAAGAATGGAGTTAAACAAGGTTGTGTACTAGCTCCCTCCCTCTTTGGAATATACTTTTCACTTCTACTGAAATATGCCTTTCGTGATCAGGATGGTTGTGTATACATTCACTGACTCTCAGATGGCGGCGTCTACAATGCTCAGAGAGATTGAAGGCCAAGAGCAACATTAGGAGGGTACTGATAAGAAGGTTGCTTTTTGCAGATGATACTGCAACTACGACCCACTCTGAGGAAGAATTACAACGTCTACTATCTGCATTTTCCAATGTTTGTCCTGAATATGGTTTAACAATTAGCGAAAAGAAGGCATAAATTATGACACAAGGTGCACATGGGGTACCATCAACCTTTGTTGGCGACGCCGAACTAGAAATAGTAGACCATATTACATATCTAGAGTCAGAGGTAAACAGCAAGTTATCCCTAGATCAGGAAATCAACATCAGAATTGGTAAGGCAGCAACAACAACAAAAAGTCTGGGAGAACAGGAAGCTTACTGCAAAAACAAAAATCCTTGTCTATCAAGCCTGTGTCCTTATTACTCTTCTATATGGCAGTGAAGTCTGTTCAACTTACTCACACCGAGAGCTTTAATATGCGGTGTCTGCGAAGAATACTTGATATTAAGTGGCAAGACAAAATCACAAATACTGAAGTATTGGAAAGATCAAGTTGTGTGACGGTTTGTTCCATGCTCAGTCTTCGTAGACTTAGATGGATAGGATATATCAAGAGGATGAATGATGGTAGAATACCAAAGGACATCTTATTTGGTGATCTTAGGAAGTCGTCTCCCTGGCAAAGGAGTTAACGACTTTCTCCGTAATCTCGTATACATACGTGAGGAACACAGCTGCGCCAGATTCGGCAGCTTTGGTTACTTACTGGGTATGTGAGGCGGTCGCTCAGAAAGCAATGGTAAACTACTGAGCATAATCTTGCCAAGAACATCAACAGCTAAAAATGCTGGTGTTGACTGCAACGTCCTGTAAGGGATATGCAACTTAAAAAACAAAGAGAGAGAGAGAGAGAGAGAGAGAGAGAGAGAGAGAGAGAGAGAGATCAGGGTCGGCCCCTACTCCTATACAAAGATGTGTGTAAGTGGGACATGATTGATTCAGGCATTGATTTTGCAAATTGGGAGCAAGTCGCTGTGAATGAGTTACATGGACGGCAAAGATCAGAAATGGAATAAAGACAAAGGAGAAAATCATTGCAGATAGGTCACACACTGAACTCGTGAGACGTAAGATGATGCGTGATGGTGGAAATGACCATATGTTCACGTGCATCCATTGTGGACGAACATTTTCAGTGCATATTGACCTTATCAGTCACATTCGCTACCGCAATGGGTTGTAGTTATTATGCCTTTTTGAAGCACAATGTAACAAACTATCGTCTGTCATGACGGCAAGGTGCCAATGAAAAATAAATGGTTTCCATCTTGACATACTAATACATATTCATTTGACTGTACACCATGTTTGTCCCAAACCTACTTCTCTGTTTGGCACTGAATCAGGTTAGCCCCAGCGCCACTTTACAGCATGCACCCTAAAGGAAAGAAACACTTACTGAACATTGACACAGTTTGTTTCGAATTAAGTCGAAACTTACATGAGAAAAACTTATGAACATAGTTTTCAATAAATCTTTAAGGGTGTTAAAATTGGAAGCGCGCAGGCGCTTCAACCCACCTTGAGTATCTCCTGTTCCCAATATCTTCTATATTGTGGATATTACAGGTTTGATGTCGGCATCGGGGAGCGGCTCGCCTAGTGGCTGGAATACCGGGAGACACGGGTTCGAATCTTCAGAAGATGTAGAGCTTTTTTCTGTCGGGGGTAAAGTGCGATTGCACTAGCCATACAGTCTTAATTCCTCAGGTTCAAGACCCTCCTAGACCGCAATACAATAGTTAGTAGATTACAGATGATAATGACAGGTGTCGCCATCACGAGACGTTTAACAGGGGTTTCGATTTTAACCCGTAGATAGTTGTCCGTATCATCTGATCTTACTTGGTTGCCGTTGGAGAGGAAAGTTTGTGTCTATGGTGAGAGTTTGAGTCAGACAGGAAGACAAACAGGCAACCCGACAAATAGACTGGCCAGACATACACCAGGTGTAACAGGTGTTTACAAGGCAAGCGGGTCGAGTTTATTGCATCAGATTTGATCCCATATGGCTCGGTCTCTTTTCGCAGGACGGCCTATTAAAAGCATCGCACAAAGCATGAACTCGGTTAATCCAGCGATGACCCCCAGAAGTCTTCGAGATTGTTGCACTCGTGAACCAAACGACGTAGCTTGGAATCGAACCTACGACCGTTGGAGGGCGAGGAATGCGGCGTAACCACTTCGGCACTGAGACTCTCAGGCCAGACATAGAGAGACATACATACAGAGACAGACATAGAGAGACAGACATACAGAGGTAGATATACAGAGGCAGACATGGAGAGACAGACATACAGAGACAGACATTCAGAAACAGGCATGGAGAGAAATACATACAGAGACAGACATACAGAGACAAATATATAGATACAGGCATAGAGAGACAGACACACAGAGACAGGTATAGAGAGACAGGCATACGTAGACAGACACATAAAGACAGACACATAAAAATATACAGATACAGACATAGAGAGACAAACACACAGAAACAGACATAGAGAGGCAGACATACATAGACAGACACATAGAGACAGACAAAGAGATACAGACATACAGAGACAGACATACACAGACAGACGAACAGAGGCAGACATATAAGACATACATAGAGAGACAAACATACAGAGACAGATATACTGAGGCAGACATAGAGTGACAAACATAGGTTGACAGACATAGAGAGACAGACATACAGAGACATACATACAGAGACATACATACAGAGACATACATACAGAGACATACATACAGAGACAGACATACAGAGGCAGATATACAGAGATAGACATACAGAGACAGTCATACAGAGACAGACATACTGAGACAATCATACAGATGTAGACATAGAGAGGCAGACATAGAAAGACAGGCAAAGAAAGACAGACATAGAGAGACAGACACACAGAGACAGACATACAGAGACACACTTTCAAAGACACACATAGAGAGGCAGACATACAGCGACAGACATAGATAGACAGACATAGAGAGACAAACGTACAGGGACGGACATACAGAGACAGACATAGAAGGGCGAGAAGGAGCGGGAGAGAGAGGGGAGAGAGAGAGGAAGAGAGAAGATAGAGAGGGGGGAGAGAGAGGGTGAGAGAGGGGAGAGAGAAGTGGTAAGATATATGGATAGAGAGTGAAAGAGAGGGGAGAGAGATGGAGTAAGAGGGGGAGAGAGGGAGAGAACGAGAGAGAGAGGAGAGAGAGTGGGAGAAAAAGGGGGAGAGAGAGGGGGAGAGGGGAGAGAGAGAAGGAGAGAGAGGGACAGCGAGATGGAGAGAGTGGGAGATAGAGAATAGGAGAGAGAGGGGAGAGAGAGAGTGGGCAAGGTAGAGAGAGAGAGAGAGAGAGAGAGAGAGAGAGAGAGAGAGAGAGAGAGAGAGAGAGAGAGAATTATGTGATCAGAAGTGAGAGGAAATGAGTCAAGCAGAAACAGACAACCATACGATTGATATTATGTGACGAGGGGGAAGAGGGAACGGTTGACAGACACACAGAGACATGCATAGACAAAAAAAAAAGAGTGTCATTTACTAAAGAGAAAGTGAGAGTGATTGCGAGTAAGATTGATGGGGTATGAGGATGATGGTGACCACATTTAAGGGAGAAATACGGCGAAGGCTCAGAGCAATGAGAGAGATAGAAATGGATTGAAAAAAAAAAAAAAAACAAGAACTGCATGTGTCAGAACGTCAAACACAGATGACAATGACAGACATTGTTAGAGAGTCTGAGTCACAATGAGAAGTGTGCAAGATGGAGCGTAACAGTCAGAGTGGAGAGAGAGAGAGAGAGAGAGAGAGAGAGAGAGAGAGAGAGAGAGAGAGAGAGAGAGAGAGAGAGAGAGAGAGAGAGAGAGAGAGACAGTAATTGTATAGTAAACGGATGACAACACACACACATACACACACATACGCACACACGCACACACGCACACACGCACACACACACACACACACATACACACACGTAGATGCTTCATTTTTCAACAAAACGTTGCTTGCATATCCTTTATATGACATAGCAGTGAATCCCATATTTTTTTTCTTTGGCTTTTTAGGCAAGTTCACGTTCTGTAGTTCGCCATTGTTTTCTTAACGACCGGCACTCATACCATTATATGAAAACTAATGCAAGACGGTCTGCTGCCGAATCGATTTGAACACGGTATGTGGTATTACGAATTGCGTTCGTAACCCCTTCGCCACAGATCGAACATGTTAAAAGTTGTATGTCCTTTACAGGCCGTTGTGGTCAACTCCTGCATTTATTGGCTGTTTGTGATTGAGTAGGTTATGTTAGTTCTGTAGGTTGCCATTGCTTTCTGAAAGTCAACGCCTTATGCCATCGAAATCAACGCAAAGCGGTCTGCTTCCCAAACGAGAGAAGCTGATTTTGAACCTTCGACTCGATATGACAAGAAATTATGAAAGTGCTCTTCTCACAATCACCTAACCACAGAACCCGTTTACAAACATGTACATACTTGTGCACACATGTAGATACATACTATAACCTACTTGCATCATATAAACATCTCCAGCCATGTGTACACATCTGCACATATCAACACGCATCTGAACACATGTACATACAACACACTTCTAAACACAGAAGAATAAATGTTAGTTAGTCAGTTAGTCGCGGTTCCAACCTCACGGCAAATCGTCACCCAATTATGTTCCGTTCCTGTGCCAGTTAATGTCACAGAAATTGCTTCTGACTGCCCCATGTGAAAAGTGGAACAGACATAAGTCTCGACACACCAACAGCCCACACAAGCATACAATGCATAATGCCGCTGCCAGAATGCCAACACAAAAGTCCTCCATAAAAAAATACGGTTCATCTTCGATGGAAGCGGAAGAAATGTACACATCAATATTCATCCACAGATACATATTGATCTACATGTCGCTATTGATATCTTCACACGTACATTCACCTACACATGACTATACTGTCTACATAAACCTGCGGATGTCCACTGCCTTCAAGGCAAAACTACATGTGTACATAATCATCATCATCATCATCATCATCATCATCATCATCATCATCATCATCATCATCATCATCATGTGCTCTTTCAAGAGAATGCTATACAGTTTGTGAATGCTGCACAGTTAGCGAATGATACACTGTTAGTGAATGATATACAGTTAGTGAATGCTCCACAGTTAGTGAATAATACATATCTAATGTATGATGCACAGTAATTGAATGATAAAGTTAGTTAATGCTACACAGTTAGTGAATGATACACAGTTAGTGAATGGTACACAATTAGTGAAGACTAGACAGTCAGTGAATGATACTCAGTTAGTTAATGGTACACAATTAGTGAAGACTGGACAGTTAGTGAATGATACACGGTTAGTGAATGATACACAGTTAGTGAATGATACACAGTTAGTGACTGATACAGTTAGTTAATACTACACAGTTAGTGACTGATACACAGTTAGTGAATGGTACACAATTGTTG
>OY992883.1:90054235-90121735 GCA_963921405.1 Cepaea hortensis | reverse complement strand
GTAGCTGGGAATATGGGATGGAATCTTTGCAGCTTTTGGGGTGGGATGAGCTGTACAGGAGGAAACCGTGAGCATCAGTAGGTTTATAGTACACGGAGGTCGTGAGGCCTGTAGAGTTTAACTTAATGGTGGTGTCAAGAAAGTTGACAGAGGTGGTGGAAATTTCTGAGGTGAATTGGATCGATGGATGGAAGTTCTTGACATAATTAATGAACCGGTTCAGTTCCGCCTCCGACATGTCAGTGAGACCTATGCCGTCATCGATGTAGCGTCGGTAAAAAGAAGGGAGAAGACCATCATAGCTGAGTTCAATCTGGTGTTCCAGATGTCCCATAAATACACATGCGTAGCTGGGTCCCATTTTAGTGCCCATGGCGACACCGCTGATTTGTTCAAAGTAGTGGCCATTGAACTCAAAGGAATTGTTGGTGAGGACCAATTCAGCGAGTCTCACAAGTGTGCGTGTAGGGATGGCTTGATCTGTGCGTTGATCCAGAAAGAACTGTAGCGCCCTGAGGCCATCAGCGTGAGGAATGGAGGTATAGAGGGAACATACATCTATTAGGAATAGTCTGTATGTGTTCCCAGGAGTCAGTTGGAGAGAGTTGAATGAAAGTAACGCATGCGTTGTATCCTTGATGTATGACGGGAGATTCGCAACTAGAGGTTGGAAAATCCTGTCAAGAAACGCTGAGATCAGTTCAGTCGGGCACGAGCAGGCAGAAACTATCGGACGTCCAGGATTTTTAAGTTTATGTATTTTGGGCAGCATGTAGAGGGTGGGTTTGCCCAAGTCGGAGTCATGGATGTGAAGTGAAGTGGCACTGGGTGGTAAGGCATCCTCACGTATGAGCTGTTTGATGGTGTTTTGAATCTTCCGGTCGTAGGAGAGAGTGGGGTCTTCGGTGCAGGGTGAATAATTGTCAGGTTTATTAAGTTGAGACATGACTTCCTCGACATATAGATCTTTTTGCCAAACAACTACCGCACCCCCTTTATCCGCCGGTTTGATGACTATGTCCTGTCTGCGCTGTAGTTGAGACAGGGCACGCCATTCGGAAGGGGATAAGTTGGAGCGTTTCAAGCGAGGGAAAGAAAGTTGCTTGATCTCATGGAGTGTGTTGGCTATGTAGAGGTCAAGCGCGTTGGAAACTCCGGGGGGTGGGGTCCATGTGGAACGGGATTTGGTTGAAGATGGAAAAATGTCTGGAAGCTGTGGGGTGGGACTGAGGACAGGCTTGTCTCTGTGGTGGTACTTGAGGCGGAGTCGTCTGTGGAAGTTGGAGACGTCTTCCAAAATGGCGCGACTGTCCATGCGGGGGCGTAGAGGGACAAAACTGAGACCTTTCCCTAACACAGCATGTTCTTCAGGAGACAGTGGTAGGTCAGGCGGTATGCATACCACTTTGGTGTGGTTGATAGGTGTCGAAGTGGGGGAAGGGACATGGGGACGTAGATGGCTAATTTTGTCTTTCTTACGTGAAGATAGACATTTATATAGTTCTCTATTATAATGTTGAATGATGGAGGTGATCAAATGGAAAGCAAGCTGGTTGTTGAACGTCAGTAGATGCAGAGTCTGGTACAGGTTGTGCTTGGAAAATTTGTAGCTAATTCATGTAGGCACATCGACGAAAACCGATGAAATCGACGACAACCGAGGCACATTTTTCGCGTAAAAAAAAATTCCACGAAAACCGAATGCAACGAAAACCGAGGTTTGATAGTATATGTATAGGGATTGTTGATGGTATTGATTTCTTGTAGAAGATTGTTTCGCAGCTGAGCTGCGGTGTATGCTAGACTTGTTTTGTGTGTGGGACAGACAGGCTTCGGAACAAATATTTAACAATTAGCGTATGAGCAACCGCGGTGGCATAGCTTGCCAAGCCAGTGGCCTAGGTTCAATCCTCAGCAGCGGCATGTTTATTGTGTCATAGCAGCTGGGCTCCGGTGTCGACCCAGCCTCGTACAGGTGGTACCAGACAGTGTCCAGAACTTTCTGTAATTTGTCTAGGAAGAAATGTCAACATGGAAGGGAACTGGATACTCCAGGGAGTGATATGGTCAGTATCGCGCTGACCGCCTTTCCTTCATAAAACAATTTTTAGTAATCATTTTAGCATGTATCGACATAGAAAACGCAGATCAATTAGTAAAAAATCGGCGCAGTGTGGAGTTCAACCCCTGGCCGACAGGCGATGATGGTCTTACAACCACCTACCGCTATTCTCTAAACATACACCCTGGTTGTAATAAATCAGTCTACACATGGCAAGGGAAGCAACTCATAAAATGTTCATTATGAAGATTCAGTTTCACTTGTCCCTGAAGACGTTTTCTAAAACTCGCCATAGTGCTCGAGAAGTGTGGTAAACTGCACGAGGAAGAGATTGCTAGCTGTAGTCTTCATTGTTCATTACTACATATCAGTTATTGATCGTGCGTGTGTCTTCATTGTTGGAAACTCCGTAGATTAGAATTCTGCGTTGCTTGAATGTGGCATAATGCCACTTCCTTTATGTTATAATGTTCACTCACGGTGTTCTTAAGTTAAATGTCAAGATTAAAGCACACGTTCCTGTTCTACTGGTGTACTGAAAAATAGGCCAATCACATAGTTGGCAAACACAAGAAGCGATGACGCACCTGTGATTCACTGATATACGTTCTGCCGTTCTCCTGTCTACGTCAGAATAAAATCACTACTTATGACTGGGAAGCTCGACACGATACACTCGGAGGTGTTTTTTTAAATTTTATTTCCTTCACTCGCTTTGAACTCAACCGTAGTCCATACATGAGCTACTACGTCTAGTGGCAATGGACTGATTTTTTTTGCGTGTGGATTAGCTTTCCCTATATTCGATGTCCCCCGCCATTAGGCGAACCGTCTCCGACTTCAGAGGTACTTGTAATTTACATCTCCAAGTCAAGGACGAGAAGTCAACATTTTGTGCATCTGACCGATGTAGTTATTGAACCCGTAACCTCGAGATCATCACACATCTTATCCATTCGGCCATGCTGACCTCAATTGGAACGTTTCGACCGAAGTCTTTATCAACGGATAAGAAAAACAAAACACGGATAAAACACAGGAATATTTATCTCAGTATCTAAAACATTGGCTACTATTGCACTACATTTCTTATACCGAGATAAGTGTTATTGTTGTTTATCTGTATTTTGTTTTCATTTTCTTCTTCGCTGATGAAGACTACGGTCCAAACGTTTGCATGTGTCTGTGTGTGTGTTGTGTCGTTCATCGAACATCCATGTTCGTGTTTTGTGTTTTTATTCCGACTTCAGTGTCAGCTCGGCAGTAACCAACCGCCCTTTCGATGCCTCAGAATTCAATGAGTCAGACTTTGGTATACATTTGTGTAGGATTTTATTTTGTAGGGAGTCTCCGTGGCCAAGTTGTCAAGCCATCTGCCTTGCGCTCTGAAAGTTGTGGATTCGATTCTGGGCTACGCCTTTCAGTTCACGAGTGCATTTTTCTCGGAGACTCTTGGGGGTCGTCTCGCTGGAGCTACGGAGTTCGCGCTTTGTGTGGACAGATACTGAGCCATATCGGATAAAACTCAGTGAAATGGAATCTATCCTCTCGACTTTCCAGACTTTTTTGTATGGTTTGTGTAAGATTTGCTTCCCTTAGACAGAATCTATCCGAGGTTACAGATTCCAGCTGTCACGGTATCGAACAGTCACTCTTGTGCCACTTGAGCAATTGGGTACAGGTGACGACCCGGTTCTATCTCGATAATCACACAACACACTTATTCCACCCATGCTCGTGAACTTAACTACTATGGTTGCTGCTTTTCTACAGAATCGCGAGGAATCCCTATGATTCTCTTGCAGTCTTGTAGTGTGCAAAGTGTGTAGTCCTCTACTTGCTTGATGATAACTCGGAGATTGTGGTCGAGTCTTCATTTGTTAGCCAGACTCGTGTCTGCTTGGTGTACTCCAGACAGAGATGAAAGGAGGGCTTGACTAGAGTAAGCCCGGACCAAGGAGCGCCAGCAT
Organism: Cepaea hortensis; assembly: GCA_963921405.1. Lineage (NCBI taxonomy): Eukaryota > Metazoa > Mollusca > Gastropoda > Stylommatophora > Helicidae > Cepaea > Cepaea hortensis. The sequence goes on along the minus strand of OY992883.1, from coordinate 90,117,703 downwards.
CACTGCATCCTGACTGAAGAGTGCATCATCATCATGTGCCACATGTATCTGCATGGAAGGTTATGGTTTGCTATAACTCGATCACGAGAGCCCTGAATCAGAACTGTATACTTGACCCGATTATTCCATATTGTCAAGCCAGGTATTTACCTCTTCGTCTTCCCATTGCTCCTTTCCGAACACATTTACCGAAAGGCTTACATATATTTGTTTCTGTTATTTTGTCAAAGTGCGAATGTGGCTGCGAGTGAGTGTCCGTCTGGTCATTGGCGCACATATAGCTGAGGTTAATGTCGAGGTATCCTCATGTACGTTGCAGGTAAAATATGCCCCACAACAGTTATTGACGTTGAGTTGTGAAGTATTAGATAATCTCACTTTCTAACACACAACATAAGTTCGGGTGAACGTTCCGTTCCCCAGTTGCCTTTCCTAACGACAGTCTGGTTTAGTCGATGGATCAGCATCACTGCACTCGGGTGTAACCCATAAGTGCTCCGCTCTACTCCTAATTCAAGCCTGAGTCCGGAGAATCTCAGCTCATTGCACGAACTCCGTAGCATCGGCGAGGATCCTGAAATACTTTGGGTAGATTTGTAACTCGAAATTTTGCCCGGGCAGCGCCGCTAGGCTACTATTTTTCGATTTCCAACTGCCAAGGGATTTTTTACACGCTCAGCAATACACTCGTGCGTCCGATCTCACTACCCAGAGACCAGGGGGAATTTTGTTACTAGATGTCCGCGTGAAAAAATCCCGGCTCCCACCGGGGCCTGAACTCGGGACCTCCAGCACTCGAGGCAGACACCATACCTCGAGACTACTTAGACCCCCCCCCCCCCCCCCCCGAACGACAAATGCCACCAAATTCTGAAAATTGCTTGGTACAAATATTTCGGCAGAGTCGACTCCAGAGCAGTACTGGTAGGAAAGGGGGGGGGGGGGGGCTAAGTGGTCTCGTGGTATGGTGTCCGCCTCCAGTGCTGGAGGTCCCGAGTTCAGGCCCCGGTGGGAGCCGGGATTTTTTCACGTGGACTTCTAGTAACAAAATTTCCCCTAGTCTCTGGGTAGTGAGATCGGACGCCCGTGTGTATTGTTATGCACGTAAAAAACTCCTTGGCAGTTGGAAATCGAAAAAAGAGTAGCCTAACGGCGCTGCCCGGGCAAAATTTCGAGTTAAAAATATACCCAAAGTATTTCAGGATCCTCGTTGGTGCTACGGAATTAGTGCAATGAGCTGAGATTCTCCGGACTCAGGCTTGAGTTAAGAGTAGAACGACGCAGCACTTATGGGTTACACCCGTGTGCGTGATGTTGATCCGTCGACTGAACTGAACTGAACTAGTAGGAAACAATATAAACCTACAATTGCTGCAGATGAAACCCTGACCACTGAAGTTATATTAGGGTCCATCCCTGGCTCAGATTAATAATCCTGTGACTGATTCAGACACAAATAGCGGCTGCCCATAGAATCACCTATACACGATATTAAATTGAAGGTGATTGTTGTTCAAAGAGGGTAGTGTAATTTTTTGTTTAAATCGTTGGATCTCCTTCACAGGAATTTGCAGTCAATCCCAGCATTTTTACTGTTCGTGATTCCTCGGCAAGCTTTACGTTCAGTAGATTGCCAGTGCTTTCTGAACGACCGGCACCTATAACATTTTCGAAAACACCAGCACCGCTGTGTTTCGAACCCGGGTATACTGGATAACAAATCGCGTCCGTAAATCCTTTGCCACGAGTCAGAACGAATGGAGGACACTCAGAACCCTTCACCATAAGATCCGTGGTTATGGAAGGATTATTAACGTGTGCAAAACGAAAAGTCCAGAATTTTCGCCCTTGTCCGAGACGTTTAGATATTGTATACATTAGATAAGAATACGAACCGGGAGAGAGGTTGTTTACAACATATTACAGTTACTTTAGTTATGGCAGCGAAATTTTAAGTCACACTCACAACCAGCGGTTCTCAAGCTAGAATCGGACGCTGTACCCTTAGGACTATTGTCCCTATGTGCAACATATAGTGGTGACTGTGTGTAGGCAAGATACCCAGTGGCGGATTTGTTGGTGTAACGATTATGACGTTACGATGACAATGGCACGATTCATTACTAAACCAAATCTCCATATAAGGCGCGACAAGAGCAGGAATCATCATGGCAGGGGAAAAAAGCTGGGAGCAGCCACTGTCACTTGTTTTCCCGAGAGGAAGTTGGAATCAACAAGCACATCTTCAAACTTATTATCTGTTGGGATTATTGACTGACTTTGGTCTACACTCCTCCCTTCTGTCTTCCCTTCCATATATCTATTTCTTTCACTCTCTCTGTTATTCCCTCAACACATACTCCGACAACAGTTCCTTTCAACGATAAACAAAAGATTTATTAATAATAAAAAAAATTATGTCTGGTGTATGTATGGACTTTGTAAGCGTAGTTGATAGTGTATTCTATTGTTGGTGCCAGAATGAACTCTGAATGTCTATCAGCGGTGTTGCTTCTCGCCCATTCATTCTTCAAGATCACAGGACAGCACATCAAACAGGACAGAGCTCACCCTGGATGATCCGTATGCTTGAGTCTGATGATAAATCCGTTATTGAATGAAACAAAACTGTTCACCACTGATTCACTGTACCGTAATAAAAGTCCCGTAAGTTTATGACTGCGCCCGAGTCTGTTTCATGACGGTAAGTATCCAACATCGAAAAACACCACATCGTCACAGTTCTTCCTATTGTCTTTTATTACTAGCAATGTTTTTACTTGTCTATTCTTTCTTCCCTATGCATACAAGACGTATGTAGTTGTAAGTATCCCTGCTTGCCACAGGTTAACATCTTTTCCTTTTAAGTGTTTTAGTGGTATATTCGTTTGAGCATACAGTATTCTGTATTTGACTTTACTTTATCACTTCTTCATCTTAAAACATGTCTATGTTCTTTTTGGTTCTAAGTAAGTACTTTATTTGCTCAAGTGTAGTACTCTTCATCTCTTCTCTGATTTCACTAGGAGATTGGAACCTGTGGAGAAGTATAACAGATCCAGTGATAAGCGTCCGCCCCTTACTACTACCTATGCAAGTGTCCTTCTCCAGCCATAATGACAAGGCTTCCGAAGTAAACACCCGCATAAGACATATGAATTCACCAAAGTCTAAACTATCCACTAATAGAAAGCAATGGTAAATGCTATTCACACACATCTATATTCCTATGCTAAAACTATACTCTAATATATTAATACCTTATAATTATCCTTGTCTGAATTGGGGGTACTAATGCACAATAGATACACAAACGTTCCTCCGAACGCAGAACCACCCTTTTCATACTCGCTTGTCTCATGGAAATCAAGAATCACACTCCCTTCCACAAAGAAGTGGCCACTCTTTATAGGTCATTTTTGCCGCATAGTCCTTGACCTTGCTTGACACCTCAAGTCAACACTTCATTATCACCGTTAGTGGAAAATTACTGATCTGAAACTTTTCCGTTATTTTATAAAACCCTCATTGTTTTGTTCCTTCCCTCTGAGTCCTCTAGACCGCAATATGCTGTGGAAATTTTCCTCAGTAACCCATCTCTCCCCCTCCTTCTCAGCCCCAACTCTCTCTCTCCACACACACCTGACACTATCTGGGTTTTTTCAATCCTGTCTTTATCACCTGACCGCGATCCTGTCCAATAGTGCTGTCTGCCTTTGTCGCAAACCTATTTGTCCACGCGCCAGGTTACCTGTGCTGTCGGTGGGCACTTCCGTGTCTTGACCTATAAACACATGCGCCTGGTCACTTAACCCGACATTTCGTGATGTTTTTGACCAGTGAATTAACCTCGTCATCCTACACTCTCGTTGACCTGTGCCGCTGTTATTTCTACGTTAACACTTCAACCCGTTAACATTAGGGGTCATTGACTCCGGTCACACCGTGGTTGGTTATCCTTACTGTTTTGTTTGTTAACCCTTCTCCTACCTGGTTAGTCGGTGTATAAAGTCGTCTATCTGGGAATCATTAACTCTCAGTATTCCACGACATAGGCCCCCTCTTAAGAGATTAGACCGCGTCCAATCTTTCTCACTGTAGGTTTGATTCCCATGATCCACAACCCTAGTCTTCTTCCTCCGGAGTTGGATGTCTGGATAAGAAATCTGATCCTACATTCTCCTTACCAAGGATGTATTCCACTGTGAAGTCCAGTTGCGGCAACAACGTCCATCACATCCACCGTGCGTTGAGCTTCTGCGAAGTAGCTATGAACATCGCGTGTTGATGATATGATTGGATCCTCACATGGCTCACCTCATTATCCAGTAATTGACACCCTACTATACTACTCACGACTGAAACTAGTGTTGGCTCCTCGCTCCTGTACGTCCGGTCGACCTACTTTCGACTTGCGTCAGCGACGGCTCACAATACAGACGGATTGTCCCATCCTGATTGTAACACTGCTTCCATGTCCTCTTGGTTTCCCCCGGCTTTGCCTCTGGGGATGTTCCCCCTCGTCCTCGATGGACCGAGTCGTCTTTCCCAAATCTCCTGGACTTTTGCTTCCAGGACCATCTTGGCGATATCGTATCTGGTCAGCCAATCTTCGGTTGGAGTCCTGAGTAATTCTCGATTTTCCCGACGTTACCCACCCCTTCTGAACTTGGTTACCGGTGAAACTTTCACTCTTGTCCTTTCCCCGACTTGTGATTTCCCTCCTCCTGTCGTTGGGTAAATCTGACCTATCACGTACTGTCCCATAGGCCCTCCTATGTTGTACTGGCGATTTCTGGTCTTCGTCTGGACTGGTAACCTTTGTCCCAATGGCTGCCATCACCATAAAGTGCGACGCTTTGCTCCCGGATCTCTCTTCATATTTCCTAATGAGATGTCCAGGGAGATTTTTCTTCTCTTCCCCGATCCGTATTTTGTAGATGTTCTTGGACACCACCTTTTCCACAGGATAAGGTCCTTTCCATCCTACTTGGAGTATATTGGTCTCTGCTGGACTCCACACTTCCACTTTGTCTTCCACTTTAAGAGCTAGTTTCCTCTTAATTCGCTTGTTGGGTGGTGCTTTCTGGCACTCCGAACAAGACTTCAACCACCGGCGTACATCTCCGGTCATTCCTGGCCAGCAATAATGGCCGGAAATTTGCTGCAAGGTCTCTCTGACACCCATATGTCGATTCTCGCCTATGATGTGTCCACTCTGAAGAATGTGAGGACGGTGTATCTCTGGAACCACCCACTGCTCGTGCAGGTTATCTCCCCTCCCAGCTCTCCGATAGAGTAGTCGATTCTTCAGAAAGTACTGTCCCCGTTCTGGTAGCTCAGCACTTCTTTGCAGCTTCCTGTAGCAAGGACGCAACGTAGTATCCTTCCTCTGGGCAGTATGCAATTCTCCTATCCCTGAGTTGTCGCATAGTGTCTCTGCCTCTTTTTCCTTCCCTTGAGATCCACTGACTACTGTTCCCTTGTGGGTTGGCTGTTTGGGCATTCCCAAAAAGACATATTTCGTACCAATGATCATGGGAAATAAGGAGTCAGATAATACAGCAGCTGGAATAATGCCCGTGACGTACCTGGATGTAATCTCCACCTTGGCGATTGGCAGCGTCATGGTAACAGCACTCCTCATTGCCGGCTGTATCTCTATGGTCTCCCCTGTAAGTTGGTCTGGGCTTACCAAGCTGGCGTCCACCACCGCTTCCCCATCCAAACCTGTATCGTAGAGACAAGCAACCTGTTGGCCATTTACTTCAATCAGTTCAACCACAGGTGGTCTCTCTTGGTCCTGAGTGCCTTTCATCTCCTTGACCGTTTCCTTGCCTTCCTCTTTTAATTCCTCGAGGTTGGTTATGCAATTGGCGTCGTTTGCCTTGCATCTGCAGTCCACAGTATTATGTGTTATCGACTGGCAGTGTGTGCACCCTGTTCCCTTCCTAGGTTTCCGTCTGTCCTTTTTGTTCCTTTCTCCTTCGCCGACCTCAGCCTTGTCTGTAATCACCGATGTAGGAATCACTTTGCATGCTGCGAAGTAAGAACTTTTAGGTTTCGATCTGCAGTCCTTCGTGTTATGAGATGGTACCTTGCAGAATGAACACCACCTCTCAGACCACTGTCGTTTCGCTGGAGAATTCGAGGTGCTCTGGTTTCCTACCTTCACCTTCTCTGAACTCTCCTCTGTGTGCTTTATATAAGGTTCCACTTTTCCTCCTTCCCAGTTTTTTAGTTTCTTTTTCTCTTGTTTCTCCTGACCTTTCGTGGGTTGTACATTGGTTTCTTTAGCTTCCCCATGGACTTCTACGAATCTTTCCGCCAGCTTATTCACAACATCCAGCCGTTCCGCCCCTTGTTCTCCTAAAAATATCTTCAGTGGTTCTGACATTTGCTGGCGCATCTGATCGACCACCATGAGCTCTTCCAGACTCTCATAGTCCCGCTTGAACTCTGCCAAGTCCATCCATTTCTGGAGATATGATTTCAGCCTCAGACTGTAGGCGGCGAATAGCTCTCCCGGCTCTCGTCTAGACGATCTAAACTTCTTCCTATACGTTTGTGCTGTGATGTCAAAATGCCTCATCAAAGCGGCTTTTGATTCCTCGTAATTATTTTCCTGTCCTGGTGGTAAGCGTGTGTACACCTCGAATCCCGAACCTATTAATCCCTGGGATAATTTAAGAGCCCATCTGCTCCTATCCAGCCCCATAGCGACTGACATTGCTTCAAAGCGAGATGCGTACTGGTCAAAGCGTTCCTTAGACTGATCGTAGACAGCTAAGGGAAACTTCATGGCATGGTAACCATGTCCACTCATGTGGGTTGCACCAGGTGAAGAAGAACTTCCTTCCACTCCATCTATTTCTCCCTTAGTTTGTGTCTTGAGTGCTAGCTCTTTCATGCGGTATTCATGTTCTCTGATCTTTGTGGCTTCTTCTGCATCCAACTGGGCCTTACGATCTTCACTTTCTGCTTCCAACTGGGCCTTACGATCTTCCCTTTCTGCTTCCAACTGGGCCTTACGATCTTCCCTTTCTGCTTGACGAAATTCTCGCTCTCTTTCCTGTATGTAATCAGTTAAGTCTGAACCAGCCAAACCAATTTCCTCTCCGTTTGCCCTCAGTTCGACGGTAGTTATTTTGGGAGTGGCCATAGTTAAAGCAGGTAAGTCAGCACGTTGAGTAAAGACACCTCAAGGCAGTAAAGAAGTACTCACTATAAACTTATATTCTACCTAGAACCTATATCATTTATCTATGTCTATTAAATATTATTAATCTACAACACCACACAGTACATCACAACCACTCTCTCATCCACAAGAAGAGATATAGGATAAAGACTTATGTAGACGTGTGACCGTGTGACTAGGTATGTAATGTGTCTTACCACCTATCCACATTCACTCTGTCTGGAACTTTCTCACTGTAAAGTCACCAGCATTAATGAAATGTTTCTACCATAAATGTAATGGCACCATATATCAAATGGACGTCCTTCCATTAAAAGTCATCAATATATACTTATATTTATTCCAATCAGTATGTCCCAACATGCAGGTACTCCGCTATGCCTGTGCCAATATGCAGGTACCCCTCTATGCATATGCCCTGTTATGCCTTCAGGTCATATGGGTATCATGTATGCACCTTGCTGCTCCACCAATTATGTCACTTGTTTTCCCGAGAGGAAGTTGGAATCAACAAGCACATCTTCAAACTTATTATCTGTTGGGATTATTGACTGACTTTGGTCTACACTCCTCCCTTCTGTCTTCCCTTCCATATATCTATTTCTTTCACTCTCTCTGTTACTCCCTCAACACATACTCCGACAACAGTTCCTTTCAACGATAAACAAAAGTTTTATTAATAAAAAAAAACTATGTCTGGTGTATGTATGGACTTTGTAAGCGTAGTTGATAGTGTATTCTATTGTTGGTGCCAGAATGAACTCTGAATGTCTATCAGCGGTGTTGCTTCTCGCCCATTCATTCTTCAAGATCACAGGACAGCACATCAAACAGGACAGAGCTCACCCTGGATGATCCGTATGCTTGAGTCTGATGATAAATCCGTTATTGAATGAAACAAAACTGTTCACCACTGATTCACTGTACCGTAATAAAAGTCCCGTAAGTTTATGACTGCGCCCGAGTCTGTTTCATGACGGTAAGTATCCAACATCGAAAAACACCACATCGTCACAGTTCTTCCTATTGTCTTTTATTACTAGCAATGTTTTTACTTGTCTATTCTTTCTTCCCTATGCATACAAGACGTATGTAGTTGTAAGTATCCCTGCTTGCCACAGGTTAACATCTTTTCCTTTTAAGTGTTTTAGTGGTATATTCGTTTGAGCATACAGTGTTCTGTATTTGACTTTACTTTATCACTTCTTCATCTTAAAACATGTCTATGTTCTTTTTGGTTCTAAGTAAGTACTTTATTTGCTCAAGTGTAGTACTCTTCATCTCTTCTCTGATTTCACTAGGAGATTGGAACCTGTGGAGAAGTATAACAGATCCAGTGATAAGCGTCCGCCCCTTACTACTACCTATGCAAGTGTCCTTCTCCAGCCATAATGACAAGGCTTCCGAAGTAAACACCCGCATAAGACATATGAATTCACCAAAGTCTAAACTATCCACTAATAGAAAGCAATGGTAAATGCTATTCACACACATCTATATTCCTATGCTAAAACTATACTCTAATATATTAATACCTTATAATTATCCTTGTCTGAATTGGGGGTACTAATGCACAATAGATACACAAACGTTCCTCCGAACGCAGAACCACCCTTTTCATACTCGCTTGTCTCATGGAAATCAAGAATCACACTCCCTTCCACAAAGAAGTGGCCACTCTTTATAGGTCATTTTTGCCGCATAGTCCTTGACCTTGCTTGACACCTCAAGTCAATACTTCATTATCACCGTTAGTGGAAAATTACTGATCTGAAACTTTTCCGTTATTTTATAAAACCCTCATTGTTTTGTTCCTTCCCTCTGAGTCCTCTAAACCGCAATATGCTGTGGAAATTTTCCTCAGTAACCCATCTCTCCTCCTCCTTCTCAGCCCCAACTCTCTCTCTCCACACACACCTGACACTATCTGGGTTTTTCAATCCTGTCTTTATCACCTGACCGCGATCCTGTCCAATAGTGCTGTCTGCCTTTGTCGCAAACCTATTTGTCCACGCGCCTGGTTACCTGTGCTGTCGGTGGGCACTTCCGTGTCTTGACCTATAAACACATGCGCCTGGTCACTCAACCCGACATTTCGTGATGTTTTTGACCAGCGAATTAACCTCGTCATCCTACACTCTCGTTGACCTGTGCCGCTGTTATTTCTACGTTAACACTTCAACCCGTTAACATTAGGGGTCATTGACTCCGGTCACACCGTGGTTGGTTATCCTTACTGTTTTGTTTGTTAACCCTTCTCCTACCTGGTTAGTCGATGTATAAAGTCGTCTATCTGGGAATCATTAACTCTCAGTATTCCACGACAGCCACCTTGGTGAAATTGTGAGATGAAAAGGCCTGAATGGATAAGCGTGGTGCTGTAAGAAAATGGCAACATCCCAAGAAGAACAGAGTTGCCCATCCTAGTCTTACTGTGCACTTGAGAAGAGAGATGGACACCAAAGACAGCTATTTAAAAAAAAAACAAAGAAAACTGGTTAAAATAGTTAAAAGTGAAAAATGTGCAGAGTTGTGTCAAAGAATAAGCACACACAAGTCACTGAAATTGTTCTATCAACTACAAATGTACATATGGGGTAAACAAGAATAAGAGTGTTCCTGACTTCCAAAGTGCTGATATTATCTGGCAGAGGTGTGACGAGAATAAGGGCAAAGTCCTTTTTGAACGCTATCTAGAGCAAAGCAACCAGACAGGCATGAGATGCCGAAATGTTACCAAGGAGGTTACCTCAGATAGATGTAAGGTCCAGAACATTGCAGTTGAAGACCTAGTGACAGTGACAGAGATCAGGGTTGTGCTATGACGAACAAAAACCAGCTCACCTGTTGTAATATAATTTTTCACAAGCGTAACATAGCGGTAAATATTTTCCGTCGACAATTAAAATTTGACACCGTCTCAGGGATAGTTTGTTCCTCGCTACGATAAATCCTACTTTTTCATCGAACCATTGTGACGTCACTACCGGAACACAACAAACTAAAATAAAAAGGCATGACAGCAGTGTAAGCGGTCTGTTTGATAGTCAGCTCAACAAGAGAAGGGACCACTGGGTCCGACGGCATGGCAAAATTGTAGCAACCTCAACATCGAAACTGAATCAACGTGGGAGAAGAAATAAACTACATGTTATATGCCGCATTTTCTAGGCTTGGATCCTGAACTCTGTGTTGGATGCGTCCTGTTAGGATGATCGTAAATAGAATATTTATTATAAATTTTAGTTTAGTTTGTGAGTCTTTTTCCCAGAAGAGGAGTTGGTAAGTCGACTTGTTGAACACATGTGGTGAGTTCTTAAGAAGATAATTATAATATATTTAATTGTTATAGTTATAGATAAACTATACATTAAGAATAACCATAGTGAGTTTATTTTGCTCACAAGTAAACAACTGATTTAATGTATAAGCATTAGTCCATGTTGTACATTTATTTCTTAAGTAGGTAAATCAGTAGTGATTTAGAGTGGTGAGTTCTTAAGAAATTAATTTATTAGAAACTAAATAATATTATATTCAGTTATCATAGTCATAGATAACTGCACATTAGGAGAAAACTACAGTGAGATTTATTTTCTCCAAGCCAAACAACTTAGTTAATGTAAGCATTAGACTGAAGTTGTACATATTTCTTAAGTAGTCAACTCATTCAGTAATTATTTAGGATTGGTGAGTAACTTAAGATTTAAAACTAGTTTACCTGTGCGAGAACTGATAGAGAAATTAGTGTAATGTGTATAGTCAGGTAAATTTGAGCACATTAGTCGGTAGATTTACTTTCTGACATGAGCACATGGACAAACAAATAGTTTTCTTGTATTTCATAAACACATGGGAACCAAAAAGAGTTCTATAGGTATCATAATTTGTGTGATGTTTAAGCACGCATGTGTAAGGCAAATATATTTTCATGGTTGTCAAACATGTGGAATATTAATATTTCTGCCACATAATAGTGCGTAATCAACCACCATACAAGAATGATTATGATTCATGATGAATGAATTCGGATGAGTGTATCACATAAATTGTATGTATTTGGTGAAAGCATGTGGTGACTCATGGATTTAATTTTGCTAAATCTTTGGTGAATTTCATAATTATGCCTAAAGATCACATAAGTCTATGTCATTGAAGAGCATGCTTGTGTCATGTGTGTTTCGTTATTGTTAAACAGATGTGAATGTATCATTTGATAAGACCCATCAGTATGAAAATATTATAATTTCTGATGAAGAATGAGGTCCTAATATAATGTAATTGTGGTTAAATCTATGAATTTACCATGTGTAAAGCACAGACATATACTAATTGTCATTCCTACAGATATAATGTGTCTGATGAATGATTGTGAAAGGAGATATTCCATTGTGTTATCAATGATGTTAAACATTTAAGTTATCATTGGGAAATCACATAAGTATAATTACCCACTTTACATGCAAGTATGAATGATGTTTGAGGAATGATTCCTGAATGATCATCCATGCATATGAATGATGTCTGAGATGAGTGAATTGACCCCACATGCACAGATGGATATTGTGACTGATGCATGAGGAGTGTGAGTGAGTGAAGTTACATGCTGAGAGAGAGGGAGTATAGGCCAACAGTCAATCTCAGGATAGCCGGCAACTTTGATGTTTAATGCCATGACTATCACCAGAGAACTTGTTCGGCATAACCCATAAACTGAATAATAATTTAGTACACTCCGACGCATGACCACACATTGTATTAAATATCACTTATCGTATAATCATCTGGTTTTGTGCGCTAAGCACGACACAAACTATATCGTTTATTACGCACACTACAAGAATCTGGTTTTGTACATTAAGCAAAATCCCACTTTGTAGTTCATGTCCCTCATTGTGACGAAACGCGTTTATCTGTCTTGGGTCGTCAAGTTCCCGCACTATTTTGGCGCGTCATCGGGGACTTTCCCAGCTAAAAATAGACTGAGGGAAGCCGATGGAGGACTTATTATCTAGAATCGTCTCGAAACACTGGAATTCGAGTAACCCGTGATGTTGGGTATCGCTCTAAATTCCCGTGCAGAGAGATCTAGAAACTCTAGGCGGGGAATGACGTTTTCCCGAGAAAGTATCTTTTCTCAAGAAGCACTCGCTTCTTGTGCGCATCGAGTTGGCACGAAGCGGGAAATTGGCTAAACCAGCCATTCACTTACTTTTGTTCGAAGAGAACAGACCCTGGCCTGAATGTGAGCCATTTTTGTGTTGCGTCTCACCTCAACCATGATTCGGCTGACTGTTATGAAAAGGAAGCTGAGAAGCCCTTGAACAGTTCGGAAGCTGACTGGAGAGCTGGTTTCACCATCCAGGTAGATATTTGGTTAAATCATTTAACTTTGTACGTGTGTTCCACACGCCATTGTTCTAACCTCATTACCTATGCGGATGTCCTTGCATACTAATTAGCAAACCGATCGATAACGCAGGTGACACTTAATCGTGGGTTTGTTTACCGTGTGCTCGCGAATCAGCTGTTAGGAACGCCGTAATGTGATGTGGGCGATTTGGGTTCCAAATATATGTACCATATATTGCCAATCGTTGCATCTATTAGGTTGCTGTGTTAGAATAAAACCTAGTTACTTGTGCCGGATGGAAACTTAGATTATGTCAGTCAGTTGCTGAAGCCAGAAGAACGGTTAGAAAACCAGGTAAGTTGGTAGGTGGAGATTCAGACAAAATTGTGCTTAGTTACTAAGTAAAGGAAGAACTTAGTTCTGTGCCACCAGGAATGATGTCACTATTGTGTAATAACTTAATAGTGAATTCATTGTGTGGACCAGCGGATTTCTGTGGAAAGGTAAGTGGCTTTGGTGCTATATCTATATATATATGATGTGACATTGTGTATATATATTAGGTCATAGCATGTGATACTTCCTGGGGTAATTCCGAACACCGAATAGCTGGACGCGTGATAACACTGCGTGCCGTCGCGATGTAAATATGCGTTCTGAAATCTTGTCTAAGCTATCCTGTTTCTTTCATACTGGCGCTAGTGCGAGTGAATGCTAAGGTGCTGGAAGTATGGAAGGATGCAGGAGGCTGTATGAGACTGGGGAAATATAGAATATGGGGATGTGAAAGCAAGTTATGAAAGTATGTGTTGGTAGACCAAACCAACGATGAAGTTCAGTCCAGGCCAAGGCTAAACCACTTGGGAGGACAGAACTGGAACAGTACCCTTGGAACATGTGGGGAACATGTATTCTCAAGAAGGCTTCTTGACTCTAAGGTAGAGTCTGATAAGAAGAGTTTGCTGTGGCGTGGGCAGGTGGTCCCACCAGCAAACAGGCTTGTGTACATATTGGATGTGATCATGTACTATTCCTATATCCCGAGGGATGGTATATTGATCAAGATTATGTTTCTTAATGTACATTGATGATGTTAGGAACGAGTCTAGGGACTCTTTACCTATTTGTTTAGTTCGATTAAATTAGAACAATAACAGCCTTGTATCATTACTGACGTTAGCGACGACTGGTAGATGATTAGGGATAGGTGAGACCTAGGATCAGACTCGTCATTCTGATTTCTTGCTCTGTGTGACGGGCTGTTCTGTGAGGCCAGCTGACATTTGTGAACCCATGCTTGACTACTCTCCATATAGAGATAATGCTTTGGTTATATGAATAACTAACTAGCATGACTGAGGGTTGAGTAGTTTTGGTAGGATGCATGTGGACTAATGTTTGGGCCAGTATACTCTCACCGGTCGCTCTTCCTTTTCAGGAGTTTGCCTGTTGAGGAACCAGTCAACTATAATTGCTGTTGGCAGGAAACCACTTCGTGTGACAGAGCGAAGGGTTCAGTTCTTTACTTATCACGCCAGACTCCATCACACCAGGTACCCAATGTGATTCACCATGCGTGAAGTTTGCTTCAAGACATACAACTGCCCTGAAGGTGCACGTGTGGGAAGTGATGGTTTGTGATCGTTTAAAATAGAAGATACTCTGTTTTTGCCAGGAACATTTCAGCATGTTGAGTAATCATGCTCGACAGGGAACACCGGTCCGTCTGGTTTGACGGGGGTTCTGCCTAAACGCAGAAGTAACTAATCTTCAGACACTTGAATGGTTCTTTGGACAGCTCTAGTGGCAGGTCTTGAGAAGAACTACACCAATATTGACGTGTGTCAAGTGTAACCCGGTGGAAGGGACTATGGATTATAGTCCAACCTGAATTGTTTCCGTAAAATAGATGTCTGATTCTATTAATGTACTGTTACCGTATCCAGATTATCAACTGTGTTCTAGAAGGACTCAGTAACTTTTCAGTAGCCATATCTGATCCTCCAAAGTGTGACGGTAAGAGACCATTGAATTGGTCAATGCCATATCGGTTCTGCCGTGGGACTGTGCTAGGAGTGACAGACCATTCGGTTGGTCAGTGACTATTTAGTTCATCGAAGTAACCAATACTTGGAGCCAAGTCCAGGAAGATTGTCTCCAACTCGGTTGTGTTCGAGAACTGTATTACCAGTGACTCCGTGGGAGTGTTATAGATGCAGTTGGTCCAGTGAAGTGTGGTCCAGCAGTGACTCTATTGTTGTGGTTCCACGTTCGGGAGACGGAGTGGTCTCCAAGGTTCTAGTCATCTCACTGGAAGGAAGCCGGGTGAGTGGCGGACCGACTGGACGGGACATCTGCATCCACTCTACTTCTCAACTCGATGAAGACACCTACATCTCTAAGTCTTTCTCTACTCTATCTTCTATTTGTGTAAATAGATTCTTCTATCAGGATGTTCATTTCAGTTCTATATTCTCAAGGGTAGAATAAACTTTATGTAAGTTGACTTGCTCTTTGTATAATGATTGAGTGTGGTCTCGGACGATGCCTAAGTGTTCATTGTTCAACAGGTGTAGGTAGTTAGTGGGGGTCTAGAATCTGGAGGGGTGTGTAGACGTAACTAAATAACCTGAGATCAACCACAGAGAAAAAAAAAGTGTATCTGCTCGTCCAACCCCTGGGGCTAGAATACACGGGAGTGCTAGAGACACCTCGGGTGTGGTTCACTCTCACTACCCAAGGTGAACCCGAAACACTCCGTTACAGAGTGGGGGCCCGTCCGGGATTATTCCAAGATCTTTGTGTGTTGTAGACCTCTCACATAGGGATAGGGACTTTGTCTTTATCCTCTACTACAGTCTACATAAGATTCTACTACTTCTACCTATTTCCTAATTGTCTGACGGACATTTGTGTTGTGGTGATTAGTTAGTACTATTGATTATTGATTCATTGTATTGCTTCACCCACACATACTTGAGTACCCACCTATCATAGTCAACATGTCTACCCAAGAGATAGACTTGGACAAAGTTCAGGAAACTGGACGTAAGTCTGGTCTGGAAGGAGATGCTGTGAAATCCTATGTGCAAGAGGTGGAAAGAAATTTTCGCCAAGAGGAAAGAGAGAGTAGGAGAGCAGAAAGAGAACTGGAAGCCAGTAAAGTGGCTCTTGAGGAAAAGAGGATAGCGGCTGATACTGAAATGAAACGGCTTGAGTTGGAAGCCGAGAAAGAAAAACGTGACCATGAGTATCGAATGAAGCTACTTGAGGCACAAGTGCCTGCTACAGGTGTAACTGATGGAGCTATGGGAGGAGGTGTACCTCCTGGCTCAGAGTCAACCAGTAGACGTGACTACCAGGCTATGAAATGGCCTTTACAGCCGTTCGAACCCGAGAAGGAACGGATAGACCAATACTTAGAGAAGTATGAAGCCATGTCTATTGCAATGGGTCTAGACAAACAGAAATGGTGTTTGAAACTCTCCCAGGGACTCCGTGCAGAAGGTTATGAGGTGTATGCACGCTTACCACCGGGTTTACAGAATGATTACCCGGCATTGAAAGCGGCTCTCTTGAAGAGATTCGAGATCACAGCGCACTCATACCGAAGGAAGTTTCGGACGGCGAAGCGAGAACCTGGTGAACTGTTTTCAGCATACAGTGTGAGATTGAACTCATACCTTCTTAAATGGATGGCCTTGGCCGGATTTAAGGAGGAGTATGAAAGTTTGCGTGAGTTGATGGTTGTAGATCAGATGCGAATGCAAATGTCTAAACCCTTGCGAAACTTCTTAGGTGAGAATGGGGCTGAGAGATTGGATATAGTCACCAAGTTAGCCGAAAGATACGTTGAAGTCTATGGCGAGACTGGGGACACCAGTCCAACAGATCCGAGATCGAAAGATCCGGATCAAGGTAAGTCAAAGAAGAAGTCAAAGAAGACCCAAGGTTCTGATGAACCAAAGAAACAGGTAGGCTCTTTAGAGAAGATCTCTAACGTCAACCAAGGTAAGAATAGCCCACCTAGTTCTCCAAAGAGGAAGTGGAGTGAACGTTGGTGCAAATTCTGCAAGTCCAGCACTCACAATATGAGTGAGTGTAAGAGTAAGCCCAAGGACTTTCACTTTGCTTGTCTTGCTGAGGTTAGGGATCGATCGTGCAGGAAAGTGAAGTCGGTTGATGGGAATGGAGAAACTAGACGACCTCCAGTGGTTGAGAGAGTAGAAGTGAATGGGCGACAGGTGTTGTGCCTCTACGACACGGGATTGCAATTTTCAGCTGTAATTGCATCCCACCTGACAGGCCCAGAGCAACTCACCGGGGAGATGACGGAGATACAGCCAGCCAGTAGGAGTGCTGTGGCGTTACGTTGCCCGATTGCCAATGTGGAGATTCGGAGCAAGTACGTTACTGGACGCATTCAGGCGGCAGTCATACCGGATCCTCTCTATCCCCTAATTCTGGGCCGGAAGTACGTGTTTCTGGGCGAACCAGAACACCCTAGCATCCCTAAGTCTAGGCAGGTCAGAGATACAGAGGAAGAGGGTCTTGAAAAGGTAAGTCTCCGAAATACTCACCCGGATAGAATGAGTAATGCTCGGAGCAAGGATGCGACGGAGTGTCCTTGTTCGGAATGGTTGCCCAACAATGGAAACCCGTTAACTCAGGGTAAGTTCAACTCTGATAACCAGTCAGAGTTAATTCAGACTGGAACAGAGAAAAGGCAGAGGGGACGTAAGTTGGTTCCTGAGAGCTTCAGAGCTAATCTGCTGCGAACGGTACATGTCAGGTCCCCAACCCGACATCTGACTGTAGGGACAACCAGTAAATGTCTATCCCGGTACTATTGGTGGCCGGGAATGACAGGTGACGTGCGCAGGTATATTAGGTCTTGTCCGGAGTGCCGTAAATGCACACCTGAGAAACGGACGAAGACGAAGATATCCTTAGAGGTTGGAGACCGAGTTCTAGTACTCCTCCCAATCGAGGGGAACGAATTCGAAATCGGGTGGCAGGGCTCATTCCTAGTGGATAAAGTGGGGCTCCACAAGCACTATGGAGTGGTGATCCTGGGAAAGTCTACTACTTTCCATTCCAGTCTCCTCATGCGCTATGAGGGGAAGCCCGATGATAAGTCCACCAGCCCAAGGGCGCAGAGATTCGCTGAAATAACGGTTCGGGGTTCAGGTCAGGTAGCGGAAAGCCTGTCACACCATAGGAAGTCCTATATGTATGTGCAGGTACCTTCTTCGGTTCAGCCCGGTGCTCGGGGGAACATGACCGGCCAAAGGAACACCCGCAGTGCTAGCTACACTGAGAACCGAGGTAGGAAGAGGTGGGTTGTGTCGGAACGGACACATACCCTTGGTCCCTCAATCCGACCGACTGCAGTCCAGCTGGGTCCTCGAAAGGGGAAGCTGGAGTTGCAGAAGGCCAGTAAACTCTGGCAGGAACGATCGTTAAATCAGGTCGAGACGGGAGCTCTGGTCCGCAAGATACTGCGAGATGCCCGATCGCAGTAGCGGAGTAGGCGTTGATCACCCGTGATACTGAATAGCTTGCCACCCCACCGAATGTGGTAAAAGTATTCTATACAATATTGACGGGTTAGACTTCCTCACCCGCCATCCGGCCTCTTAGAAAGAGGAACGAACGACATAGAAAGCTTCTGCGTAGAAGTGGAACGACGGGGTCGATCCTCTTAAAGTGGGGGCCTATGTGACGAAACGCGTTTATCTGTCTTGGGTCGTCAAGTTCCCGCACTATTTTGGCGCGTCATCGGGGACTTTCCCAGCTAAAAATAGACTGAGGGAAGCCGCTGGAGGACTTATTATCTAGAATCGTCTCGAAACACTGGAATTCGAGTAACCCGTGATGTTGGGTATCGCTCTAAATTCCCGTGCAGAGAGATCTAGAAACTCTAGGCGGGGAATGACGTTTTCCCGAGA
This sequence comes from Cepaea hortensis, assembly GCA_963921405.1. Classification (NCBI taxonomy): domain Eukaryota; kingdom Metazoa; phylum Mollusca; class Gastropoda; order Stylommatophora; family Helicidae; genus Cepaea; species Cepaea hortensis. The sequence goes on along the minus strand of OY992883.1, from coordinate 90,099,198 downwards.
AAGTATCTTTTCTCAAGAAGCACTCGCTTCTTGTGCGCATCGAGTTGGCACGAAGCGGGAAATTGGCTAAACCAGCCATTCACTTACTTTTGTTCGAAGAGAACAGACCCTGGCCTGAATGTGAGCCATTTTTGTGTTGCGTCTCACCTCAACCATGATTCGGCTGACTGTTATGAAAAGGAAGCTGAGAAGCCCTTGAACAGTTCGGAAGCTGACTGGAGAGCTGGTTTCACCATCCAGGTAGATATTTGGTTAAATCATTTAACTTTGTACGTGTGTTCCACACGCCATTGTTCTAACCTCATTACCTATGCGGATGTCCTTGCATACTAATTAGCAAACCGATCGATAACGCAGGTGACAATTAATCGTGGGTTTGTTTACCGTGTGCTCGCGAATCAGCTGTTAGGAACGCCGTAATGTGATGTGGGCGATTTGGGTTCCAAATATATGTACCATATATTGCCAATCGTTGCATCTATTAGGTTGCTGTGTTAGAATAAAACCTAGTTACTTGTGCCGGATGGAAACTTAGATTATGTCAGTCAGTTGCTGAAGCCAGAAGAACGGTTAGAAAACCAGGTAAGTTGGTAGGTGGAGATTCAGACAAAATTGTGCTTATTTACTAAGTAAAGGAAGAACTTAGTTCTGTGCCACCAGGAATGATGTCACTATTGTGTAATAACTTAATAGTGAATTCATTGTGTGGACCAGCGGATTTCTGTGGAAAGGTAAGTGGCTTTGGTGCTATATCTATATATATATGATGTGACATTGTGTATATATATTAGGTCATAGCATGTGATACTTCCTGGGGTAATTCCGAACACCGAATAGCTGGACGCGTGATAACACTGCGTGCCGTCGCGATGTAAATATGCGTTCTGAAATCTTGTCTAAGCTATCCTGTTTCTTTCATACTGGCGCTAGTGCGAGTGAATGCTAAGGTGCTGGAAGTATGGAAGGATGCAGGAGGCTGTATGAGACTGGGGAAATATAGAATATGGGGATGTGAAAGCAAGTTATGAAAGTATGTGTTGGTAGACCAAACCAACGATGAAGTTCAGTCCAGGCCAAGGCTAAACCACTTGGGAGGACAGAACTGGAACAGTACCCTTGGAACATGTGGGGAACATGTATTCTCAAGAAGGCTTCTTGACTCTAAGGTAGAGTCTGATAAGAAGAGTTTGCTGTGGCGTGGGCAGGTGGTCCCACCAGCAAACAGGCTTGTGTACATATTGGATGTGATCATGTACTATTCCTATATCCCGAGGGATGGTATATTGATCAAGATTATGTTTCTTAATGTACATTGATGATGTTAGGAACGAGTCTAGGGACTCTTTACCTATTTGTTTAGTTCGATTAAATTAGAACAATAACAGCCTTGTATCATTACTGACGTTAGCGACGACTGGTAGATGATTAGGGATAGGTGAGACCTAGGATCAGACTCGTCATTCTGATTTCTTGCTCTGTGTGACGGGCTGTTCTGTGAGGCCAGCTGACATTTGTGAACCCATGCTTGACTACTCTCCATATAGAGATAATGCTTTGGTTATATGAATAACTAACTAGCATGACTGAGGGTTGAGTAGTTTTGGTAGGATGCATGTGGACTAATGTTTGGGCCAGTATACTCTCACCGGTCGCTCTTCCTTTTCAGGAGTTTGCCTGTTGAGGAACCAGTCAACTATAATTGCTGTTGGCAGGAAACCACTTCGTGTGACAGAGCGAAGGGTTCAGTTCTTTACTTATCACGCCAGACTCCATCACACCAGGTACCCAATGTGATTCACCATGCGTGAAGTTTGCTTCAAGACATACAACTGCCCTGAAGGTGCACGTGTGGGAAGTGATGGTTTGTGATCGTTTAAAATAGAAGATACTCTGTTTTTGCCAGGAACATTTCAGCATGTTGAGTAATCATGCTCGACAGGGAACACCGGTCCGTCTGGTTTGACGGGGGTTCTGCCTAAACGCAGAAGTAACTAATCTTCAGACACTTGAATGGTTCTTTGGACAGCTCTAGTGGCAGGTCTTGAGAAGAACTACACCAATATTGACGTGTGTCAAGTGTAACCCGGTGGAAGGGACTATGGATTATAGTCCAACCTGAATTGTTTCCGTAAAATAGATGTCTGATTCTATTAATGTACTGTTACCGTATCCAGATTATCAACTGTGTTCTAGAAGGACTCAGTAACTTTTCAGTAGCCATATCTGATCCTCCAAAGTGTGACGGTAAGAGACCATTGAATTGGTCAATGCCATATCGGTTCTGCCGTGGGACTGTGCTAGGAGTGACAGACCATTCGGTTGGTCAGTGACTATTTAGTTCATCGAAGTAACCAATACTTGGAGCCAAGTCCAGGAAGATTGTCTCCAACTCGGTTGTGTTCGAGAACTGTATTACCAGTGACTCCGTGGGAGTGTTATAGATGCAGTTGGTCCAGTGAAGTGTGGTCCAGCAGTGACTCTATTGTTGTGGTTCCACGTTCGGGAGACGGAGTGGTCTCCAAGGTTCTAGTCATCTCACTGGAAGGAAGCCGGGTGAGTGGCGGACCGACTGGACGGGACATCTGCATCCACTCTACTTCTCAACTCGATGAAGACACCTACATCTCTAAGTCTTTCTCTACTCTATCTTCTATTTGTGTAAATAGATTCTTCTATCAGGATGTTCATTTCAGTTCTATATTCTCAAGGGTAGAATAAACTTTATGTAAGTTGACTTGCTCTTTGTATAATGATTGAGTGTGGTCTCGGACGATGCCTAAGTGTTCATTGTTCAACAGGTGTAGGTAGTTAGTGGGGGTCTAGAATCTGGAGGGGTGTGTAGACGTAACTAAATAACCTGAGATCAACCACAGAGAAAAAAAAAGTGTATCTGCTCGTCCAACCCCTGGGGCTAGAATACACGGGAGTGCTAGAGACACCTCGGGTGTGGTTCACTCTCACTACCCAAGGTGAACCCGAAACACTCCGTTATGGTCTAGTGTAAGTATAATAATGTACTACAATGGTGATGATGATAATGATTGTAATGTAATGATAATAATGTAATAATGATGATGATAATAATGATAATGATTGTAATGACAATGATATAAGGAAACCATGATGATGTGGATGATGATGATAATAAATATTACATCCATGAAAATGGAAGATAACTTCTCACTTGAAGCATTTCATGAAGATGAAGGCACCGGAATGCTATACAAGAATTGATTCCATGATGTACTTACGTTGTTTATAAGCAACTACTCATTACAATGGGAAATGATCTAAACCGAATTAATGTATGAGACCCCTTTTCTTGAGCAGAAGAAGATTTAGAGAACTTAACTAGGTACAGGAGAGGATTGTAAACACAGTTGTCAATCCCAAAACAATCAAGATATTACTCAATCTGGAAACCATGAGGACAGGCATGGGTGAAAAGGAAACTGCACATCTGCTAGTCTAAACCTTGAACACCATGTAATAGAAGATTGAATAGAGGACAACCATTATAGGTCGATAACTATTAGAGAGCACCAAGACTCCTTTCCCTCCACTATTATTTTTTCTCTAGGAACAAAATTCCTTTTATTGATTTCATTTGTGTTCTTAGGCTGTTACAACATTTCATTTCTAGTGTCATATTGATGATATCATTAGATGTATATGAATGCTGGAATTTCAGGTAGTGGTCATACTCCTGTAGATACCGACCTGACTAGATTGAATGCAGGACTTTGTGAAGGCAAAAGCTTGACTGCAAGTAGCTCTTTGGTGATAGCAGCCGCTTTGCTAATTGCTCTGTGAGAGAGTAGGGCAGAACCAAATCCACCCGCGAAGAGTTCCAGTTGTTTAGGAGAGGTAAAATTTCTTTAAACATGACTTACCTGCCAAACATGGAAATCTAGAGCCACTTAGAATATCTTACAAGCCGGGAAGAAATAACAAACTGAAGAGGAACATAAAACACAGTGACAACTTGAAGCAAGAATCCACAACCCACAAGTCAAGACAAAGGGAGCAGGAAAAATTTCTTTTTCAGATTTCTACCACAGAAGATCTGTAAGAAAATTAAGGACTAATTTACATGTATTCTCAATGTTATGTGAGGAGGGGAATAGCTGTGGAAACTATGTGTAACGATTTGGATCTACATGATTTCCGATTTGTCATGGATGTAATTGATGCATTTGTAATTAGTTGTTTCAAACATCTCTGTTTATTACTCAATATATAGTTAATAAATGATGAAAAAATAAGGAAGCTATGTTCTCTCATGAGTGTGATTTTTACTTGTCAAAGTCAAATGGTTTTTTAAAAATTTAAACTACTCTTAGACAAAATTAATTAGTTGGTAGAGGAGAGGCAAGGAACCACTTAACGGATATTTTGGGTGTAACAGGGAATAAAACTTTTCAAGTTATTTCCTGAAGGTATTCCTTGGTTCTCTATCACTCTATTTCTGGTCTCAAGCAATTGAGTCAGCACAGCTAAATTAATTAAACTGGCAGGATCACATTGGAAAAAAGGACTTTGCGTCTTTTCTCTCTTTGGGGTTGAGCCATCAATCTCTACGTATCCGAAACCAGTGCCAGATGGTATAAGGTATGACGCCATCAATATGTGTACCGATAACGAGCTAGAGGAACTTGAAGAAATGTACAACAACAGCACATGGAGTGCTAGCATTAAAGAAGAGTGGTTACAAAGCTATCTGATTCTCTTGCCGAAGCCTGGCAAAGACCAAACAACAATTAAGGGGTATCGGGTAATAATCATGCAAACTAAACCAGGCAAGCTGCTGGAGAAGTTAATTGTCAGGAAAATATCAAGTCATCAAGAGAGGCAAGGTTATTTCCCACCTACTCTTGGAGGGTACCGTCCAAATAGAGAAACCTGGACCAATGCAGCAGTTTTTGCACATGATGTTTATGAAGGTTTCCACTCAGGCATTGAAAGCTTTGCTGCAGCGATTGATCTTGTGGATGAGTACAACAGAGTACCATTGGATTTTCTAATGCTTCAGCTTCTTTAACTCAAGATAAGTCCGTTCCACCTTAGTTGGATAGCTGCAGCCCTCTTCCAACGGAAAGTAGATTTTAGATGTGGAAGTTGGACTTCTTCTTCTTCTGCGTTCATCCGGAGGTTTTTTTTTCGGATGGGATTGCATTGTGTTTGTTTACAGCAGATCTGCGTTGGACTTCTGAAACAACAACGATATATCCGGGATTGCAACAGGGATCACCATTATCTCCGGTGCTGTTCAACGCTTACACCGTGAGAATTACCGGCAAGCAGATCAGATGACCGGTGAGGATATTGTCATATGCCGACGATGTGTTAGTGTATCGTGAGGGTGAGGATAGAGATCGGGTTGCTTTGGATCTAAAAACAGAACTAAATCGCACAAGCATTTGGTGTGTGGAATCTTGGGCAATGGTCATCCCAACGAAGGCAGCAGTCGATTCTGTAAGGAGAGGACCTCTATATGGTCTTCTAGCCTAACGACCGGCATCGTGCAACCGGTTCCTGACAGTTTGATCTTAAATTCGACGAGCTCCTGGCATTGACTGGACTGTGGAGGACGCAGATGCAAATCGATTCTTAAGATGACGCAGCCGTAAGAAGCGGTCTTCGGCAGTAGTTGTGATTCTGGGTCTTCCACTGCGCGGCAGGTCTGCCACTGAACCAGTTTCTTGAAATCGCCCCCAAAGGCGACTAATGGTGCTTCTAACCACATTAAATTTTATGGCTACTACACTTTGTGACTGTCCAGTTTGTAAACGTCCGATGATGATGAGTCGTTTTTCTGTAGTGAGATAAGCCATACTTGCGCATTGAATTTTCAACTTAATTTTTTCGAGAAGCGTTACTCTTTTATAGGCATTCAATAATATGGTCAGAGAGTTTTGTGTTCAGCAAGTTTCTCGGGATTATCATGAGCCTGTCACGAGTTATTTTCCAAAAATGTTGTTTTGACCTTGACCTCGTTCGTGAACTCACGAATCATGGGGTGAGTACAAGTCAGTAACCACGAGAAGTTAATGACCAGATGGACACAGTCGATAGGTTGACTGATGTCCAATAAGCGAATATCTTTTATAAAAGTAACACCAAAAATGTTGGATTTCTTTATGTTTTTAGTTTTTTGAACTATATATATATATATATATATATATATATATATATATATATATATATATATATATATATATATATATATATATATATATATATATATATCCTCTAAAAGTACTGGACAGTTTTGGTCATAGACCACAACTTTATGAAGGGAAAATCCCAACTGCACCTCCCCGCGGTAGAGGATGGAAACACACTACGGTGTGGCTAATACAGCTCTAGGGACCGAGTATCCACCGGAATAAGTGGACAACTCTGCAGCTGAGCAGAGCAGGGCACTCACTTGTCCTTACAGTCGGAAATGGCTGTCAAAGGCAGAGGTAAAAAGACCACCATGTGAATGTGGAAGGCAATGGGAAACCACCACATTATCTTCCCAAGACTTCATGGCAAAACATATATCAAAGTTAGTGAAGGACGTTAATGGCTGTCTTAGGGCATCCTCGTCCGGTAGGGACAGTCATGAGCCACAGGTGACACCAGACAGTCATCCAGCTACTGATGGCAAAATCTTAACTAAAATAAATAAATTTAGAGTAGGAACATGGAATGTTAGGACATTAAATGAGCTTGGAAAGTTGACCAATGTTCTAAGAGAGATGGATAGCATGAAAATGAATATACTAGGCATTAGTGAGATGAGATGGAAGGGATCGGGCAAAATTATAGCTGACAATCACACAATAATTTATTCTGGAGGAGATACACATGAAAAGGGTGTAGGAATAATATTAGACGAAAAAACAGTCAAGTCAATTAATGGATACTGGTGTATTTCAGATAGAGTTATTATGGTAAAAATCAAAGGCAAACCAATAGACATAAATATTATACAAGTATATGCACCAACAGCAAGCAGTAGTGAGGAAGAAATACAACACTTTTACGACGAAATAGAAATGGCGATGGCTCAAATTGGATCACAAGAAATAAAGATAATACTTGGTGATTTTAATGCAAAAATAGGAAAGGGAAAAATGGAGGATGTAGTGGGGAATTATGGTTTAGGTACAAGAAATGAAAGAGGGGAAAAGCTAATAGAATGGGCAAATATCAATGATATGATAATTGGAAACACATGGTTTAAGCACCATAAAAGACGACTGTACACATGGATAAGCCCTGATAAGAAAATACGCAACCAAATTGACTACATACTAATTAATAAAAGATTTAGAAATGCTTTAATTAATGTAAAGACAATGCCTGGTGCTGACTGTAATAGTGATCATGTACCACTATGTGGACAAATAAAAGTAAGATTAAAGAGAGGGAAAAAATGGTTAAGAACATGAGACTTAATAAAGAGGTTCTGAAAATAGATAAAGAAATGCAAGAACAATACAGAGTGACTGTGAAAAATAAGTACAATGCAATAACTAAAATACAGAGTATAGATGAACAATGGGAAATGTTAAGGGACTCCATTCATCAAACTAGCAAAGAAGTATTACCGGAGAGAGGCAAAATAGCTTAGAAAAAATGGATGAATGAAGATATCTTAAAATTGATTGACAAAAGAAAACAGAGTAAAAATGACAAACAAGAATACTCTAAGATAAATAAAGAAATAAAAGATAAATGTGGGAAGGCTAAAGAAAGTTGGTTAAACGAGCAATGCAAAAAAATTGAATTAAATTCCATTAAAGATACAGAAAATATGCACAGACAAATCAGTGAGCTTACAGGGAGAAAATAAGAATAAATACGGGGTGATTGAAATCAAAAACAGGAAAGATAATATTAGAGGAAGATGCTATAATGAAGAGGTGGAATGAGTATATAAGCGAATTATATGTAGGAGAAAGAGAAGAATTAACAGAAGATAGTAACTTAGAAGGTCCACCGATTCTGAAAGAAGAAGTCGCTGACGCTATGAAACGTATGAAGAAAGGAAAAACAGCTGGGCCAGATGAAATCACAATAGAAGAATTAGAAGTATTGGGAGAATTTGGAGTAGATATATTAACCAAAATGTTGAATGATATTTACAGCAGTGGATATTTACCCAGTGATATGCTGAAATCTTTATTTATAGCTATACCAAAAATACCAGGAGCAATTGATTGTGAAGATTTTCGTACAATTAACCTTATAAACCATATCACTAAGCTTCTACTCAGAATCATAATGAGAAGAACCAAAAAGAAAATAAAAATGGAAATTAGTGAAGAACAGTATGGATTTGTGGAAGGAAAGGGCACAAACAATGCAATTTATACATTACGGACACTAACAGAAAGGTCAATAGAGAAACAGAGAGACATATATTTGTGCTTCATAGATTATACTAAGGCATTTGATAAAGTAAAACATGATGAACTGATTAAAATGTTGGAAGATATCAACATTGATGGAAAAGATTTAAGAATAATAAAGAATGTTTACTGGAACAAAGTAGCAGCAATTAAAATGGGAAATAAAGAGGGTAGTTACGAACAGATAAAACTAGGAGTACGACAGGGGTGTGTCTTGTCACCAGATCTGTTCTCCCTGTATAGCGAAGTAATAATGAGAGAGATCAAAGAGATGCCAGGAATACTAGTTGGAGGTTATAATATAAATAATATACGCTATGCAGATGACACAGTATTGGTGGCGGATAATTCAACAGACCTACAACAATTATTAGACGTTGTAGTAACAGAGAGTGCAAGGAAAGGACTCTCCTTGAATATCAAGAAAACAGTAACAATGGTAATATCAAAGAAAATGGTGACACCAAAATGTGACATAGAAATAGAAGGGAAAATCCTTAACCAAGTTGATAATTTTAGATACCTAGGGGCATTTATAACATCAGATGGAAGATGTACAACAGAGATTAGGAGCAGAATAGGGCAGGCAAAAGCCGCATTTCAGATAATGAAGAGTATCTTATGCAATAAGTCACTATCACTGAATGTAAGAAAGAGAGAGCTGAAATGCTATGTGGAACCAGTTTTGCTGTATGGCAGGGAATCTTGGAATGTAAATGAACAAATTAAGAAGAAATTAGAAGCAACAGAGATGTGGTTCCTGAGACGAATGTTGCGAATTCCTTGGACTGCCAGAGTAACTAATGACGACTGCCTGAAACAGGCTAATGAAACTAGAACATTATATACAACAATAAGACAGAGACAAACAGCTTTCTTCGGTCATGTGATGAGAAGAGAGGCATTGGAGAACATTGTAACAACTGGAAAGATCGAGGGGAAGAGAGGCAGAGGTAGACCAAGAGAAGTGATGCTGGATGGATTGAGACGGTGGCATGGAGGAATATCAGCAGCAGAGTTGATCCAGAAAACCAAAGACCGAGATCTGCGGAGAGCCATGAACGCCTACGCCAGCCGGCACGGCACTTGATGATGATGATGATATATATATATATATATATATATATATATATATATATATATATATATATATATATATATATATATTAACAACACGGAAGTAAAGCTGCCAGATATATACTGACAACTTTCGCCAGCTGCAACTATACGTATGAATGGATGGATGTGGCAAAGTGCCAGATCTCTCAACGAACACAGTGAGCAGGAAATGACTAACCCGAATATTATGTAGTTTTTTTTTCTGGTGTGTCTGTGTGAGTGTGTGCGTGTATGAGTGAATGTGTGTGTGTGTGTGTGTGTTTGTGTGTGAGTGTGTGTATGTAGGTGAGTGTTCTGGTGTATGAGTGTGTGTCTGTGTGTAAGTGAGGGAGTGTGTGCCTGTGTTTGTGTATGTGTGTGTGCGCGCGCAAGCGCAAGTGTGTGTGTTTTTTTTTTTTCGTGTGTCTAAAGGCCTGTATATCTCTGTGTCTGTGTATATATATATATATATATATATATATATATATATATATATATATATATATATATATATATATATATATATATGCGTATATATGTGTATGTGTGTGTGTGCGCGCGCGTGTGTGAGTGCTTGGGTGTGTGTGCTTGTGTGTGTGTGTGTGTGTGTTGTTGAATGCTGGGTGGTTCTTGTCATTGTCATCCACTGGTTTGACCTGTGTTTGACCTTGATGACATGTTGCCCCCTATAACCGTTCTGTGGAAATATGGAAGCTTCTCTCTATCCATTTCCACCTCATCGAATCTAAAAAGACCCCTGAGGGAGAATGCTTCCCTTGTCGAGATAAACTGTCATTAGCTAAAAAAACAACACCCGTCACGAACTGAAAGTAATGCCAACGCTCTTTCTGGTTCAGTAAATCTTTATTGCTGAGTAATTTTGCTCCTTGCCTGAAAGCAAAACATGTACTTGTTAACAAACTGCCCGCTAACAGATCTTAGTGTACAATGTCATCATATGTAATATATGCACACGTTACCTTGTCACTTGGTGTTGTTTAGCTTATCGTTACATTGTTATTATGTGTCGTTTAATTTAGCGTCACCGTTTGCCTTGGTGTTCCAACGTTATGTTGTAACTTGTCGGTAATCTCAATGTGATGCTGTACGTTGATGTCGTTAATCTCAGCGTTATGTTGCAACTTGTCGTTATTAATCTCAGTATTATGTTGCAACTTGCCCTTGTTGCCTCAGCATTGCACTACACCCAGTGTTATTAATTCCAGCGAACCATTGCAATTTGATATATCTTATCTCAGTTTTAGTGTTATTTATACCAGAGGTAAGATGCAACATGATGCCATTTATCTCTGCGTTCTGCTTTAAAATAGCGTCAATCACGCCAGTGTCACAAACAAGTGACAAGTGCACTTCCTCCTTCCACGTAGGTTTCCTCATCGAGTTCAGATTGTCGTCAGTAGCTACGTCTAGAGAAGATCCCACGACCTGGCATAGACTCTATGATATCAGGTACGAAAGGCAAAATGCCTCTCATCGCTAGTCAATACGAGAGGATGGATATCAGAGAACCGATCAACAACTAAAACAATACTTAAAATGTTATCTAACAAATCATTGTATTTTCACGGATCTAGCAAAATGCGTCTTGCAGTGTAATAACTATTTCTCTATGCCAAACAAAAGGCGATAATGATACACACAACTAACGGCTGCGGTGTCGTGGGAGTATTGTATAAGGAGAACCTATATCCTGTGTAACACAAGAACAGAAGTGTTCTCTAGCAACAAAACATACATTACCATGCGCTAGATGTCCAAAAAGATACACAAGAAGATGCAAACCACGATGTAAGCGAGAAGAACCATGACCATTGGCTCCCCATAGAATGCTATGACTATCGTATCCATTGGAAGCAGTCAGAGAAGTGATAAGAGTAACACAAATCTGCCTTTCCCGCTAGTTGGATTGCATGGCTGCTTTTTTCGTGGTTATAATCCAACCTGGAAGGCCTGTTGAAATCAGCAAAATCAAGACAAATCGCAGGTAAAGACTAGCTTACGTACATTGGTTTCTGATTTCAAAATGAGAGTCAATCTAAGAATAATTTAAACCCATTGATCAGTTTTATTTCTATAGAGTTTGTGATTCAGAATTTAATATCTGATGTTCTCGGAAGATAAGCCGTCATTAGTTGAGCTCGAAAGATGAGACATCAATCGGTCTTGTAATCTGAGACATCACCACTCGTGCTCGTAAGCTGAGACATCATTACTCGTGCTCGTAAGATGTTACATCATCAGTGAGCAGCCTACCGAACTGGTCTGTTGTCTTTTTAAGTAATCAGCATATGATATGAATCTAATCAAAATCGGCATCATTTGTCATGTTATTACAACCTTTCTCAAGTTTATGCTCCAATACCTCGGGAAAGGCCGACTAACCAATGATGAAGATACTACCACAAGTCAGTTGACACAATAGTCATCGTCTTCTCCATGAGCTGCATCAAAACAAAATCTAGATAGTTCGATTAAATATTCTCTTTCATTATAGAGTTCTCAAGTGCTCGCGAAGACAGGCGTGAGCAACAAACACCCTTGAACCTGACCATCTCCAACTGTGCCCTTTTTCTGTTGTCACCTATCGCACAAGAACCAGACCATCTCCAACTGTGCTCTGATTCTGTTTTCACCTATCGTTTGGATATTCCCATAATCTGCGCTTAATAGAAATAAGACTGATGCGCCGGATTTTTAGCGGAATTCTGTGTGAGAACACATACTATGAACTGGTAAGAGCTGACGCCATCAGGAGTCTCTGACCAATCAAGGCCTATATTTGAAAAAAAAAAAAAGATACCCAAACAGAAAGGTGTCTGCCCGGATAGCTCAATCACTCGTCTATTTACAACCAATGTACGAAAGGAGACTTCAGTATCAGCAAAGTAACGCACTATGCCATCTATAAAGTGTGTTTGTTGTATAACCTATTCACCCCTTTTTATAAAGATGTAGGTTAGATAGTGCAAAATCATCAGGGAGATCAGCAGTGGTCCGTGCATCACCTGTAGATCGTAGAGTAGACAGACGGCTACAAGATAAGACATTGTCATGGCTGTTGATAGAAAACTATATGTAGCCTCTGTATATGTCTTAGAAAGGATGATGGGTAGAAAATGGCTTGAAGTGAAGAGACTAACATGTACATCTCACACAGATCTGGCCGACCTTGTGGCGGGTCAACATGAATCTACATATTGAATTTACCATATGCTGCGAACTTGCAGAAACGCCGAGAAGATCATGAAACTTGTTCCAAACCAGATCTAAGGATAATACACCAAAAGCCATTTTTCCATCAGATAAAACTACATTTTGAATATAGGATCACCAATCCAATTTAAAACACACATTAACATTATAATAAGGAATTAGATTCATATGTGTATTGTAAAAAATAGGGACATGCCGTAGATGCAACTGCGGAATTAATCTCATGTAATGAATGTTACGTATCAGATAGTGGTGGTGTTAAACCGCAGACATGACCTGTGGGGGTAGCTGCAATATTAACGGTTATTGTCAACACAGGCATTGTGCGAGCGAGGCTCTGGTGAATTTCTCAGAAAACAAATCTGTTTCACTATTCAAGTAGCTGCTAATTATTTCCTCGTGGGAAAAAAACTGCTCCAAATGAGCTCCACATTTTCGTTCAGAGAGCCTACGCCGAGACATTCCTATATACCAAGCACAGACGGGAAGACGTCAATCTAATGTCGACCAGCTTCCGGCTTAACTGTTGTAATGTATCTATCTTCATACTTGTGATTACGGCTCTCTTTATAGAATTTGTTTCTTAATCACCAGGGAATCTAAATTTATCACGTATTCCAACATGTTATTAGTTAAGAAGTCGTCAACAAGGTCAAATGATTAAGAGCTCTCGCTCTTAAACATCCGGTGCGCTGATGCTGAGGTAGTGCGTTCAACCCCTACATTGGTCAGCTGGGCTCAAATGTTGATTTTTCGTCTTTGACTTGGGATGTACATTACAAGTACCTCCGAAGTCGGAGTAGGCCACCTGATGGCGAGGGGCACTGGCAATAGGGAAAGCTAATCCATACGCAATAATCAGTCCAGTGCACGAGAAGTAGTAGCAGGTGTATAGACTACCTTAAGTTCAAAACCAGAGAACTGGGAACACAATTAATTAAGAAAACTCCTAACCTAAGCATCCCATTTGAGAACCAAATATGAGAATACCATATTATTAAAGTATTAATTAGTTCAAGTGTTAGCCTTCACCCTGGCCTCGTTCTCGTGATGGGTGCATCTGGGTTGGTTGTGGAGAGATCATGAACAGCCTGTAAAACATGAGTATTACCACAAGATCGATCGTCACATCGGCGACCAGCGACCACCAGGAGTCCATCCTGTTACCTTCTAATGCTGCAGGAAATTACTGATAATTACTACAATTACTTGTTTCCCTGATCTCAAAGTGTATTTACCGCTGTCTGTTTAACACGTAAAGGCCCAAAATTGTCCAAACTACAAAGGAAGTCACCAAACATAACATTTTGGTAGCTTCCTCAAGAGCCCATGTAGGTGTAAGTGGAACCGCCGCATTCATCGTTGCGCTCAAGGTTAAATATCTCAACGTTATCTTTCTAAATATAGCGGCAGTTATTACAGCCTTATCTTTGTAATAATAACGTTAACTATCTCGATGTTATCTCTAATAATAGATTACCGGTAAATATTTTGATGTTATCTTTCTAATAATAAGGTTAAATGTCTCGATATTATCTTTGTAATAACCGGGTTAAATATCTAGATGTTTTCTTTCTAATAATAAGATTAAATATATCGATGTTATATCTATTATACCAAGGTTAAATACCTCAATGCTATATTTCTAATACAAATATTACATATCTCTGTGTAATCTTTCTAATAATAAGGTTAAATACCTCAATGCTATATTTCTAATACAAATATTACATATCTCTGTGTAATCTTTCTAATAAATAAGATTAGATATCTCGATGTTATTTTTCTAATAATACAAAGAATGCATTTACTTTAAAACTAATTCCCTTAAATTTAGTGTTGAAACCTATTTGAATAACACTGAATAAAGTCGTAGCATTTCATAGGCAGTGCACTGTCAACTGCAGCCTTGACTAGGCAAGGGGTTTTAATATCAATGAGAACTTTCAAACTTCCATTGAGTTAGGATGATCAGGCCCGTAGTAAGTGTAGAACCACTCCCAGTAATCTACGGTTTGTGAATTGACAGTCCGTTTCACAACTTCGACTTCACAAATGCATTCGTTTCAATGGCTTATTTTAAAGCCTTATATAATATTTGTTGTATTGCTGTCAAATATTTGTCTATAAATGGCTTAGTAATTTAGTTGGTAAGGGGGTTCACCGTAAGGCAATTTCACCAAGACAATCTATAGCTGTAATGAAATCTAAAGAATGTTAGTGACACGAAGACAATAGTCTACAATGAAGTCTACAATGTTATCATTTCACCACGAAACATAGCCTACAATAAAATGTATAGTGTTATTGACACCACGACTATAGCCTACAATAAAATATATAGTGTCACTGGCACCACGACTATAACCTACAATGAAATCTACACTGTTAAAGAAACCATGACTATAGCCTAAATGAAATTTACAGTGTTAGTGACACCACAATATAGCCTACAATAAAATATATAGTGTTACTGGCACCACGACTATAGCCTACAATAAAATATATAGTGCTACTGGCACCACGATATAGCCTACAATAAAATCTACAATGTTAAAGAAACCATGACTATAGCCTAAATGAAATTTACAGTGTTAGTGACACCACGATATAGCCAACAATAAAATGTATAGTGTTATTGACACCACGACTATAGCCTACAATAAAATATATAGTGCTACTGGCACCACGAATATAACCTACAATAAAATTTACAGTGTTAAAGAAACTATGACTATAGCCTAAATGAAATTTACAGTGTTAGTGACACCACGATATAGCCTACAATAAAATCTACAGTGTTATTGACATCATGACTGTAGCCTACAATGAAATCTACAGTGTTAATGACGCCACGACTAAAGCCTAAATGAAACGTACAGTGTTAGTGACACCACGATATAGCCTACAATAAAATCTACAGTGTTAATGACACCACGACTATAGCCTGCAATAAAACGTATAGGGTTCCAACGACACCACGACTATAACCTGCAATAAGATCACCCTGGTGCTAACAACACCACGATTATATCCTACAATAAGATCACCCTGGCGGTAAATACACCACCTCTATAGCCTACAATAAGGTCACCCTGGTGCTAACAACACCACGACTATAGTATACTACAAAATCTATCTGTTCCAAATAACACCACTTCTGTAGCGCACTACAAAATCTACCTGTTGCAAATAACACCACAACTATAACATAGAGTAAACTCTACCCGCGTGCCAATGGCACCAACACCGAAAATGAGAACAAACAATGTAATCTCTACTACAATAAAGCAGCTATAATAAATCCTCTTCTCGGTGTAGAAGCCTTTCACTGAAAGTAATTCCTAGCCACTTGGAGAACCTGCAATAAAACTTCTGCGGTTCAATGAAAGATGCTCCGCAGCTAGCCAATGGTGTTATTCAACCACCAAATAATGTTGGGTTAGACAAAACGATTTACAGATTTGAGGACCTAGTTCTGTTGGCGTAGGAGGCAGGACTGTTTTCCTTCGATCTGCCTTTTACATGTACAATCATCAAGATATAAACAAGTGGAATAGTTTCTGCAACTGGGTAAGTGCTCAGTTACTGCCGCCGAATACTGCTCTTCGGCTGTTGGGTCAGCTTGCTTCAAATTGTGAATGTGGGGGCATCTTTCTTCACAGTTATTTATAGATGATGTAGAAGTAAGAAGTGATTTGTTCAACATGTTATTCCATATAAGGTTATGTGCATTCTCCTCAAGAGAAGGCGGATAAGGGCGAGATAACGAAGAGCATGGCAGTGAGCTGTTTTGCAACTGCATCAAGGGATGTTGACCTGCATATTGCATTTGAGCAGTTAAACAATTGTTATTTTGTCGAAGGTGAGAATCTTCGTTGGCCAGGAATGAGCATGGGGGAGTTATATCATCGTAAACTGGAACCAGACGTTGTTTGTGACACAATGGACAATGGCAGTGATGATTTTGGAAGTATACTTCGTGCTCCAGCGAAGTCGGAAACTGTTTATGAGAATGAATACGTTGTTGATTCCTGTAATGATTGTTGTCATGAAGCCTCCGATGACATGGGCAGACTTGGGGATTAGGAGATTGACTTCTGCTTTGGGAACAAGGAATACTGTATGCACATGATTCGGGGAGTTTGGAAGACGCTGGCCACTTAGTTTGTTCATCTACAGCGTATCTTGCGATGGAGTGTTCTTCGTGAAGTGTGGCATCGTTTGTTTTTCTCGAATTAAACGACATGAAAGTAGCACGCGAATCAATGTCACCGCCAGCCGAATCTACATATTCAAACCTCGAAGTTGAGCTTGGAATTTGAGGTGAAAATCTCCCTTCAGATGGTTTTCTTGAAAAGTGATGTACAGAAAAGTCTGGTTGGAAACGGGTAGCGTGTGAGCTGTGTTTACACGCGTTCGTGGTATGCCGTGAGAATCGTTGATCTTCGGGTAAGCAGTAATCAACTAAACTAGCGTGATTTTTGAGTTTCTTCTCCATGTTGTGTTTGCTGTCATGTATGTCATTTCCGACGTTGTGACTTGAATGCCAGCAACATAACTTTGGGTATGTCTTTTCTGTGATCGACGTCCAGGGTGAAAATCCTTCTTTCAGATGATCTCTGTCGAAAGCGTGTTTTTGTTTCTGTATTGCTAATTTAATTCTACATGAATTAGACCCATACAATGTATATGGATAATCCACTGGCTTGTTTATCTCGTGGTTCTGTGAGGTAGTGGGACGTGGTTCAGGAGATAACGATATTTGTGAGTCTTGCCGAAAGGTACGTGCTCCATGACGGCAACACGAACACAAGGGTTGAGGTGTAGTTTCAGCCTCACTCTGATCTTTGGTTTGTTTGTCCATAAAAGTGAAACGTGAATACGGGGAAACTGAGGCAGCAACCGGTCGAGAAATGGGCAGTGGATGATTGTGAAAGGATGTCGGCACAGTGAGGTCATTATTTCCATCCGATATGTTATCAGACATCCTCAGGTTGTGGTGCTTGTTGAGTGTAACACCGGAAGCCAGTGAAAAACGGTTAGGCTGGGCAGTGTATAAACTCGTTTTCGGCGCATGCGCGTGGCAGCAGCATACATCAAAACTGGTGTCAGAACAAAGATGGGTAGGGTGGGTATAGGGGTGCTCGGGAGAGTCTTGGGTTGCAAGCATTGGACTTGACATATCGACTAATGAGGTCTGACTGGCATCAGCTGGTGAATCCTGCGTGAATACTATCTGGCGGTCACGTTCTAACAGGCTGGCATCTTGTATGTTCGACAACTCGGGAAACTGAAAAGTTATTGTAACTTGATTACTTTAGTGCTTAACCAAATGGATACAACTTCAACAATAGAATACGTACAACGGTAGTCACATGGACGGCATTGACATGTGTAGTGGCGGACTGGCCTGGTGTCAGCTTGTCCCATGGCAAGTTGGTCATGTGGGAGTCTGATGAAGTGGGCTTCCGTATTCAGTAGACAATATGAAGTGGACCACAGTGTTCAGTAGACAAAATTAAGTGGACCCCAGTATCAGGTAGACAATATGACGTAGTCCCCCGTATTCAGTAGACAATATGAAGTGGACCCCCGTATTCAGTAGACAAAATTAAGTGGACCCCCGTATCAGGTTGACAATATGAAATGGGCACCCGTATTCAGTAGACAATATGAAGTGGACCCCCGTATTCAGTAGACAAAATTAAGTGGACCCCCGTATCAGGTAGACAATATGAAATGGGCACCCGTATTCGGTAGACAATATGAAGTGGACCCCAGTATTCAGAAGACAAAATTAAGTGGACTCCCGTATCAGGTAGGCAATATGAGGTGGCCCCCCGTATCAGGTAGGCAATATGAAGTGGACCCCCGTATCAGGTAGGCAATAAGAAGTGGACCACCGTATTCAGTAGACAATATGAAGTGGACCCCCGTATCAGGTAGACAATATGAAGTGGACCCCCGTATGCAGTAGACAATATGAAGTGGATCATCGTATTCACTAGACAATATGTAAACAATGTTGTGTTAACACACACACAATAGTCGTTTGTTAAAGGCCGCAGAAGCCATAATGATTAATCTGCATAGGCCAGTTTTGTGCAAACAGAAATACATTGTAGTCAGTTTAAAATTACCGTGGTAGGCAATAGGCATTACTGTGCGAATATATGTATATTTCAGCTTGAAAGACGTATCTACTTATTTTACTTTATATTGTGTGATTTCTGCAGTATACACTTGACGAGATGCAGCGAAATATGTTAGGCAATAAATCGTGCAATCTATTGTTTGTATCTTTGTTATTCAAATGTTAATGTTCTTTAGCAGTTATGCCTAAAGGCAATCAATATCTTTAGACCCAGTCCACCACTGGCTACTCGCGCGCGCGCGCGTGCTTGTGTGTGTGTGTGTGTCTGCTAGTCAATCAGTCAGTCAGTCAGCGTGTTTGTTTGACTGTTTGACTGTCTGGCTGTCTATCTGTCTGTGAGGAAGGAAAATTAACTATAACGCATCATATTAAATATATTTCCGTTGCACGAGGTGGTGTGCCCAGTTACATTCTTAGTTACCGTTTCCTTTCCACAAACCGATTTAAGTCCGATCCCCGGGGTCTGTGTTGGAGACAGAATGCTACACGATACCTCCGTCTGGTTTCCAACAGATTACCCAAATCACCCTGGCTAACCATCCCATCAACCACATGTGTTAAAACGTGTAAGTTCCCAGTTTATTTCTTTTCCTTGTAGCATATTGGTAACATGGTCCCTGGCCCATACATTTGTTTACCAATAGCCACCCGGTGGTTGATATGGTCAGTATCTAGAAGATTGATTGAACCAGCGTCGCATACTTCGGCAGCAGGTGCTCTAACCTTTTGCCGACAAGAAGTGAGCATTTTATCGAAATTTAATATATATGAACACATTACACACACAAACTTAATATATATAAACTTATTACATGCAACAATTTAATATACAAGGTATATGAACATACTACATACTTATATGAGCATATTACACTCAGAAACTTAATTTATATGAGCTTATTACACCCAGAAACTTATTTTATATCAACATATTACACCCCTGCAGCAATATATTATATGCAAGTACCTTCATCTTTTATAATGTTTAATCTCAAAGGAAAAATGAATACCATAATGTAATATCCAGGTAAATGGGAACATTCTTAAAGAAGTTAATCATTACAACTGTCTCGGAACAGTCGCTGACGCTAGATACCTTATAGAGATTAGAAAAATAATCGCAATGGTACCAGTAGCCTTTTGCAAGATGAAAACTATACTCACCAATAGAAAGGTATCAACTGCAGTGGGCAAAAGAATGTTAAAATGTTTTATAGAACCTATATTCTTGCAAGCATGCTAACTATGGGCAATAAACGGACAAGAAGAGAAACATTTATGGCAGTGTGTATGTGGTGTCTAAGATGCATTCAAAAAGCTCATTGATCAGATGAAAAACTAATGAGACAACACGTCAGAAACAATTGAATTAGTTAGAGAAATTAGAATTGGAGAGTCCATATTTGTGGGCACCTCGTGGGGTATCTGTATATTAAGATATGGAGCTAACATCACATGTCCTATACGCCTCACGGAGTATAACAAAGGGTGGTTGTTCTAATGAGGAGAAATACATTGTGACACTTAGTGACAACTGTCAAATTTGACGGGGAAAGAGCACGGGGAAGTGGAGAATATGTAAATACCAGGATGACTTGGCCTCGTGATGTAATCGGGCTCAGAACACAGACCTGACTCCGAGACTGGTTGGTGATCGTGGGAGCCTGCAATCCTGGCCCGCCATAGATTATCGGCATGGCACATGATGATGATGTTGATGATTAAATATTACCAGCGTCTACAAGAGCCGTGCGTAATGAGAAATTATACAAACTGGAGAGAGTGGGGCTGGCAGAGGCATCTTGGGAGGGAGAGAGTGAGAGAGAGACAGAGAGACAGAGAGAGAGAGAGAGAGAGAGAGAGAGAGAGAGAGAGAGAGAGAGAGAGAGAGACGCACGCATACAGACAGCGAGGACTGTGTATGAGATAAACACTTTCACTGCGAAATTATTTATCAGTCTAGACGAAATTCGTCTTCTGGGTTTCCATAACTGGCATAATTATGAAATAGTTTCACTTTCACGCATTGTGTGAATCCTAATGCTTTAAAATGTCGGTACCACAACAGGGAATATGATCACAGGACACGCATAGTTCCGGAATGTAACCTTAGCCAGAGATGGTGTGTTGAGTTGAGTTAAGTGAAAAACTGACACTCGGGATATTCCCATACGTGTTCTGTCCTCATATTATCACAGTGTTCTCTACTTCCTTCTTCTCTTTCTATGAGTGCCAAACAATACTATGTGCGTTTGTGTATGGACTGTCTTAGTAGCCTCAAAGGGTTCCCCAATTGATTTTCTGTGTAATACGTGTACAACATTGGAACTGACCAATCATCTCTCCTTTTTAAATGTTTGTGAATATTCTGGACACAACATTACGGCCCGAAGTGTCTGTAAGTTTGTTATTTGATCTATGCTGGTTTAATATAAAATTATGAGGGGTGTCTAGTTGGTCATGCGTCGAGGTACACTTGTTCCTGAAGCAGGGTGACGTCGTTATTTAGAGGTGATAGGTTCGAATCCCGCTAGTTAACTATAGTTTTAAAGTTTTATGCTGTCTAGTGTGTCCTCTACACCTACAGATCTACACCTTTGCTTTATTGACTACACAAAAGCTTTCGATAAAGTGAGACATGTCGACATGATAAGGATGCTTGAAGATCTACAAATTGATAGAAAAGACCTTAGACTTGTAACAAACATATATTGGAAACAACAAGCTGCCATAAGAGTTGATAATGAAGTAAGCCAATATCAGCCTATTAAGAGAGGTGTGAGACAGGGATGTGTAATGTCTCCAGATCTGTTTTCCCTATACAGTGAAAGTATTTTCAGAAATATAGACGATATGGAAGGAATCAACACTGGGGGACGATGCATCAATAACATTAGATATGCAGATGATGCAGTCTTGATTGCAGACAATGAACATGATCTGCAACATTTAGTAGATGCGGTTGTTACACACAGTGAACAACGAGGGTTAGAATTAAATTGTACAAAGACACAGATTATGGTCGTCACTAGGAAGAACGAAATACCACAATGTAATATACAAGTAAATGGGAATATTCTTCAACAAATGGATAGGTACAATTATCTCGGAACAGTAATAACATCTGATGGGAGATGCCTTGAAGAGATTAGAACAAGAATCGCCATGGCAAAAGTAGCCTTTAGCAAGATGAAAAACATACTGACCAATAAAAAGATGTCAATTGAAACGAGAAAAAGAGTGTTGAGGTGCTTCATAGAACCTATACTTTTATATGGATGTGAAGCTTGGACAATGAGCAGTCAAGCTGAAAAACATCTGATGGCTGTGGAAATTTGGTTTCTGAGGAAAATGCAAAGAATACCATTGACAGCCAGAAAGACCAATGAACAAGTCCTTCAAGAAACAAATGAAGATCGTAAACTGATTAGAGACATTAGACGCTGACAGTCAAAATTTTTTGGGCATGTTATGAGAAGAAATGAATTGGAGAACTTAGTGACAACTGGCAAGATCGAGGGTGACAGACCAAGGGGAAGACCTAGAAGCAAATACCTGGATGGCTTAGCCTCGTGGCATGGTCGAGACAGAAACATTAAGCGGATCCACGACTCTGGTGATCGAGTGAGATGGCAAAACATGACCGCCCACGCTTACCGGCATGGCACATTATGGATGGAGTGTGTCCTCTAATCTCTACTTCCTTCTTCTCCTTCTACAAGCACCAAACAATACTGTGTGTGTTTATTTATGAACTGTCATATTGCCACATCGTGCATATAGTTCCTGAATGTTACCTTAACTAGAGATGCTGAACTGGGTTGAGTTGAGTGAAGGACCGACACCACAGCACCGGGGACACTCTCATACATGCTCATTCCTCATCTTCAACAGCCAGCGAAGAGTTCCATTACTAATGGTACCCAGTTTTAGTATGAGTATGTGTCCGCTTGGCCTTTCCTCAGAGTCCTGAGTAACGGCCAGATGCGCGAAACATGGTCCTTTAGGCTAACTTTTCTTTTAGGGAGATGATGACGACAGCCCGAATAAACAAAGGAGGATGGCAGCTACTGGAGCAGCTTTGTCTACAGTGCGGGAAACACTTGTGTATTATTACAAGTTAGTCGCATGTTTTTTACAGGTCATGGCAACCAACCCCACCATTTAATGGCTGGTTATGATTTAACAGGCAATGTTAGTTCAGCAAAATGCCATAGCTTTATGCACGGCCGATGCCTCACACCATAGAAATCGACGCAAAGCTACGAGCTTCCAAATCCCCCACAGCTGAATTCCAACCCTTGACTCGGTACAGTGGGAAATTATGAAACTGCGCGTCTTTCTATCCCCTAAGACGCATACCTCGCTATGTGTAGTAAAGACACAGTTTTCACTCACCTTCCCGGTAGTTCTCCTTGTAGCTGTGGCCTCATCATCAATGAAAGAATGGCTGTAATCCAGCCGGTAACCATTCTGTCTTGAAGGCATCCTTTGAACCAGATCAGGACTCCCGTATGGAGTTTCTTGAAGCAGATCAGCGCTCCCTACTCTTAACAGAGCCTTTTCTTTCTGCTCAGGAATCAGGTCAGGGCTACTCAACCTTGACATGGTAGTATGGGCCAGGTGACAATCTTCCACTCTAGAGAGAATTACCTGGAGATGGTTTTCCGCACTTGACAAATCAAGACAACGATCTCCCACTCTTGAAGGAGTTATACTCCTCACACCATCCCTCAATTCTGAATGAGATTCGCTCTCGGGGGCATCTCCTACTGATAAATGAGTCTCCTGGACTAAACCAGCATTGTTCACTCTTGAGGGAGATCCCCGAGCTTCATCTTCCTCCTGGTTCAAGGCCACCATGATAGATCCATCTGAAGCCGGATCAGTGTTGATGGCGTATTTCCCGTCACGGATTTTCACGCGAAGCTTCTGACATCTGACCTGAATCTTCACGGGCTTCCTAGCTGCAGCCTGGCAACAAGAAAGGAGGTATCGTTCAGGTAGGAAGGAAGGTGTTAGCCAGTAAACCTATGTTAAACACACTGCATTTGAGATCTGAATCGATAGTTCGGCTACTTTTATTACATATACTCTGAGATGTGAAACAATAGGTCATCTCTCTCTCTCTCGCTCTCTCTCTCTCTCTCTCTCTCTCTCTCTCTCTCTCTCTCTCTCTCTCTCTCTCTCACATACCCACACACATACTGACACGCACAGATGCACGCATACACACACACGCAGACAGACAGACAAACACACACTCACACACACACACACACACACACACACACACACACACACACACACACATATATATATATATATATATATATATATATATATATATATATATATATTTAAACAAATTCATGCAGGATCATGAACACATATAAATGAGGCTGCCTGAACCACCGTTTCCAAAAAGAAAATAAATGTAAGCATCAAGGTAACATGGATGAGTATGGCTATATCACTTCAGAACTTACCACGAGTGCTTCTTTGAAAACGTTCAGTTGATTCTCCAGGTCTGCTAGGCGTGTGTCCTTGATCCGAACCTTGGGCTTGACACTCACCGTCTCAACGCTTGATCTGGTTAGACCCCTTGTAACACCTGTTAGAGACAGCAGAAAACGTTAACATGTCCACAATCGTTGCATTAACACGTAAAGAGAAAACTGATGGAATGCAAAACCTCAGAGTCATAAACCTCCGCACATACGTAATGGGAACCGCGGTAACCTTGTGGCTAGATATTTGTCTGCCGGTCCGGTGTTCAAGAGTTCCTTGTCGGTGGGATATTTAACATTGAACATAGCTTAGAGATGTACTGATCACGGCGTCTACTGGCCAGGGTGTCTATTTTCGAGAGTGTCTACTGTCCAATGTGTCTACATGTCAGGGTGTCTAATGTCCAGTGAGTCTAATATCTAATAGCTAGGTATCTAAAATCCAGTGTGTCTAGTAGCCAATGTTTCTAATAGTCGGTGTGTCTAATGGCTAGGAGTCTAATGTCCAGTGTGTCTAATATCCAGTGTGTCAAATGTCCAGTGCTTCTAATATCCAGTGTGTCTAATGTCCAGTGTGTCTAATGTCCAGTGTGTCTAATGTCCAGTGTGTCTAATGTCCAGTGTGTCTAATGTCCAGTGTGTCTAATATCCAGTGTGTCAAATGTCCAGTGCTTCTAATATCCAGTGTGTCTAATGTCCAGTGTGTCTAATGTCCAGTGTGTCTAATGTCCAGTGTGTCTAATGTCCAGTGTGTCTAATGTCCAGTGTGTCTAATGTCCAGTGTGTCTAATATCCAGAGTGTCTAATGTCCAGTGTGTCTAATATCCAGTGTGTCAAATGTCCAGTGCTTCTAATATCCAGTGTGTCTAATGTCCAGTGTGTCAAATGTCCAGTGCTTCTAATATTCAGTGTGTCTAATGTCCAGTGTGTCTAATGTCCAGTGTGTTTAATGTCCAGTGTGTCTAATGTCCAGAGTGGTCTAATGTCCAGAGTGTCTAATGTCCAGTGTGTCTAATGTCCAGTGTGTCTAATGTCCAGTGTGTCTAATGTCCAGTGTGTCTAATGTCCAGTGTGTCTAATGTCCAGTGTGTCTAATGTCCAGTGTGTCTAATGTCCAGTGTGTCTAATGTTCAGTGTGACTAATGTCCAGTGTGTCTAATGTCCAGTGTGTCTAATGTTCAGTGTGTCTAATGTTCAATGTGTCTAATGTTCAGAGTGTCTAATGTTCAGAGTGTCTAATGTTCAGTGTGTCTAATGTTCAGTGTGTCTAATGTTCAGTGTGTCTAATGTCCAGTATGTCTAATGTCCAGTGTGTCTAATGTCCAGTGTGTCTAATGTCCAGGTGTCTAATGTTCAATGTGTCTAATGTTCAATGTGTCTAATGTTCAGAGTGTCTAATGTTCAGTGTGTCTAATGTTCAGAGTGTCTAATGTTCAGGTGTCTAATGTTCAGTGTGTCTAATGTTCAGTGTGTCTAATGTCCAGTGTGTCTAATGTCCAGTGTGTCTAATGTTCAGGTGTCTAATGTTCAATGTGTCTAATATTCAGTGTGTCTAATGTCCAGTGTGTCTAATGTTCAGGTGTCTAATGTTCAATGTGTCTAATGTTCAGTGTGTCTAATGTCCAGTGTGTCTAATGTTCAGTATGTCTAATGTTCAGATGTCTAATGTTCAATGTGTCTAATGTCCAGTGTGTCTAATGCCCAGTGTGTCTAATGTCCAGTGTGTCTAAAGTTCAGTGTGTCTAATGTTCAGGTGTCTAATGTTCAATGTGTCTAATGTTCAATGTGTCTAATGTTCAATGTGTCTAATGTTCAATGTGTCTCAATGTTCAATGTGTCTAATGTTCAGGTATCTAATGTTCAATGTGTCTAATGTTCAATGTGTCTAATGTTCAATGTGTCTAATGTTCAATGTGTCTAATGTTCAGGTGTATAATGTTCAATGTGTCTAATGTTCAATGTGTCTAATGTTCAATGTGTCTAATGTTCAATGTGTCTAATGTTCAATGTGTCTAATGTTCAATGTGTCTAATGTTCAATGTGTCTAATGTTCAATGTGTCTAATTTTCAGGTGTCTAATGTTCAATGTGTCTAATGTTCAATGTGTCTAATTTTCAGGTGTCTAATGTTCAATGTGTCTAATGTTCAATGTGTCTAATATTCAGTGTGTCTAATGTCCAGTGTGTCTAATGTTCAGGGTGTCTAATGTCCAGTGTGTCTAATGTTCAGTGTGTCTAATGTCCTGTTTGTCTAATGTCCAGTACTTCTAATATCCAGTGCGTCAAATGTCCAGTGTGTCTAATGTCCAGTGTGTTTAATTGCCAGTGTGTCTAATTGCCAGTGTGTCTAATGGCCAATGTGTCTAATTGCCAGGGTGAATAATGACCAGGGTGTCAAATTGCCAGTGTGTATAATGGCTAAGGTGTCTAATGTCCAGTGTGTCTAATTTCCAGTGCGTCAAATGTCCAGTGTGTCTAATGTCCAGTGTGTCTAATTGACAGTGTGTCTAATTGCCAGTGCGTCTAATAGCTATTGTGTCTAATGGCTAGGGTGTCTAATGAATAGATTGTCTACTGTCCATGGTGTCTACTGACTAGGGTGTCTAATGTCCAGTGTGTCTAATGACTAGGGTCTTTAATGTCCAGTGTGTCTAATGTCCAGTGTGTCTAATTTCCAGTGCGTCAAATGTCCAGTGTGTCTAATGTCCAGTGTGTCTAATTGACAGTGTGTCTAATTGCCAGTGCGTCTAATAGCTATTGTGTCTAATGGCTAGGGTGTCTAATGAATAGATTGTCTACTGTCCATGGTGTCTACTGACTAGGGTGTCTAATGTCCAGTGTGTCTAATGACTAGGGTCTTTAATGTCCAGTGTGTCTAATGCTCAGTGTGTCTAATGGCCAAGGTATCAAATAGCCAGTGTGTTTAATAACTAGGGTATCTATTGGCCATAGTTTCTCCTGGCCAGAGTCTATACAGGTCAGGGTGTCTAATGACTAGTGTGTCTAATGTTCAGTGTGTCTAATGTCCAGTGTGTCGTATGTCCAGTGTATCTAATGTCCAGTGTGTCTAATTTCCAGTGTTGCTCAAGGCCAGAGTGTATAATGTCCAGTGTATCTAATGTCCAGTGTGTTTAATGTCCATTGTATCTAATGGCCAGTGTGTCTAATGGACAGTGTGTCTAATGGCTAGTGTGTCTAATGGCTAGTGTGTCTAATGGCCAGGGTGAATAATGACCAGGGTGTCAAATAGCCAGTGTGTATAATGGCTAGGGTGTCTAATGTCCAGTGTGTCTAATTTCCAGTGTGTCAAATAGCCAGTGTGTATAATGGCTAGGGTGTCTATTGGCCATAGTGTCTCCTGGCCCAAGTGTATACTTTCCAGGGTATCTAATGACTATAGTGTCCAATATCCAGTGTGTCTAATGACAATGGTGTCTAATGGCCATGGTATCTAATGGCCATGGTGTCTAATTGCCAGGGTGTCTAATGGCCAGGGTGTGTAATGGTCAGGGTGTCTAATGACCAGGGTGTCTAATGGCCAGGATGTGTAATGACCAAGGTGTCTAATGGCCAGGGTGTCTAATGGCCAGGGTGTCTAATGGACAGTGTGTCTAATGGCCAGGGTGTCTAATGGTCAGTGTGTCTAATGACCAGGGTGTCTAATGGCCAGGGTGTCTAATGGCCAGGGTGTCTAATGGCCAGGGTGTCTAATGACCAGGGTGTCTAATGGCCAGGGTGTCTAATGGCCAGGGTGTCTAATGGCCAGGATGTGTAATGACCAAGGTGTCTAATGGCCAGGGTGTCTAATGGCCAGGGTGTCTAATGGCCAGGGTGTCTAATGGCCAGGGTGTCTAATGGCCAGGGTGTCTAATGGCCAGGGTGTCTAATGACCAGGGTGTCTAATGGCCAGGGTGTCTAATGGCCAGGGTGTCTAATGACCAGGGTGTCTAATGGCCAGGGTGTCTAATGGTCAAGGTGTCTAATGGACAGTGTCTAATGGCCAGGGTGTCTAATGGTCAGTGTGTCTAATGACCAGGGTGTCTAATGGCCAGGGTGTCTAATGGCCAGGGTATCTAATAGCCAGGGTGTCTAATGGCCAGGGTGTCTAATAGCCAGCGTTTCTAATAACCATAGTATCTAATGGCCAAGGTGTCTAATGGCCAGGGTATCTAATGGCCAGTGTGTCTAATGGCCAGGGTGTCTAATGGCCAGGGTGTCTAATGGCCAGGGTATCTAATGGCCAGTGTGTCTAATGGCCAGTGTGTCTAATGGCAAGGGTGTCTAATGGCCAAGGTGTCTAATGGCCAGGGTATCTAATGGCCAGTGTGTCTAATGGCCAAGGTGTCTAATGGCCAGGGTGTCTAATGGCCAGGGTGTCTAATGGCCAGTGTGTCTAATGGCCAGGGTGTCTAATGGCCAAGGTGTCTAATGGCCAGGGTATCTAATGGCCAATGTGTCTAATGGCCAGGGTGTCTAATGGCCAGGGTTTCTAATGGCCAGGGTGTCTAATGGCTAAGGTGTCTAATGGCTAAGGTGTCTAATGGCCAGGGTGTCTAATGGCCAGGGTATCTAATGGCCAGGGTATCTAATGGCCAGTGTGTCTAATGGCCAGGGTGTCTAATGGCCAAGGTGTCTAATGGCCAGGGTATCTAATGGCCAGTGTGTCTAATGGCCAGGGTGTCTAATGGCCAGGGTGTCTAATGGCCAGGGTGTCTAATGGCCAGGGTGTCTAATCGCCATGATATCTAATGGCCAGGGAGTCTAATGGCCATGGTATCTAATGGCCAGGGAGTCTAATGGCCAGGGTGTTTATTGACTAGGGTGACTAATGGCAAGGGTGTCTAATAACTAGTCCAGCTGACCAGTGTAGGGGTTGAAACCGCTACCTCGGCATCAGCACACAGGATGTTTTATAACTAGCGCTCTTATTCATTCGGTCATGCTGACCTCCAGCATAAGTCTTAACTCTTAAGTCCGGAGCGTGGCAACGCTCCCTTCACGGGATGTAATTATTTCATTGTCACTAGACTCCCGCCACTTGCTCAGGGGAAATGCCGGGGTGTAACCCCCGCGCCAGTTTCCGTAAACTAACTCTTACACCACTTCCCGTAAACTAAATCTTACACCAGTTCCCGTAAACTAAATGTTACACCAGTTCCCGTAAACTAACTCTTCCAACATTTCCCGTAAACTAACTCTTACAACATTTCCCGTAAACTAACTCTTACACGATTTCGCGTAAACTAACTCTTACACCATTTCCTGTAAACTAACACTCTTACACCAGTTCCCATAAACTATCTCTTACAACAGTTCCCGTAAACTAACTCTTACAACATTTCCCGTAAACTAACTCTTCCAACATTTCCCGTAAACTAAATATTACACCAGTTCCCGTAAACTAACTCTTACAACATTTCCCGTAAACTAACTCTTACAACATTTCCCGTAAACTAACTCTTACACGATTTCGCGTAAACTAACTCTTACACCATTTCCTGTAAACTAACACTCTTACACCAGTTCCCATAAACTATCTCTTACAACAGTTCCCGTAAACAAACTCTTACACCGGTTCCTGTAAACTAACCTGTTGACTTTGCTTTGGGCGGGCGTTTGCGCTTCAAGAGTTTGAACGTGCCACTACGAGAACACCCGGATGCAGCCACATCATCGCCTTTTCCTCCTCCGAGCAGATGTTCTTGACCATGCTTGATGAGCAAGTTCAGATGGTCTATCTGCTTCTCCATGGCTTTCTACAAGTAAAAGAAACATATGACATAAGTAGGTAAAGGACGCTTGTACACACATTTAGACCGATTGGGCATACAGTGCTAGACTCATCTTTCTATAGACCCGTCTGTACTTGGCCACACTCCGGCAAGCCACCTTTACTTTCCAATGTATTTCTTGGTACCCATTTAAGGCTGGGTCGTTCTGGAAGTTGACTTACTACTTAACGGAACTTTGCCGTCTTGATATACGATAGTTTGTTATATAGTGCTTCACAAAAGGCATATTAACCACAGCCCATGGTAGGGACCAAGGATGAAGTTATAACTCTCCATAGCACAAAGCCAAGATTGGATTCTAGAGACCATGTGTTGCCCATGCAGCATGATCCCTCTCTCGACCTGTCTAGTTTACTCCAGAGGAAAGGTAACACCAATGCATCTGAAACAAGATCAGCTGCATAAGCTGCCGGATCAACAAAGCAATTATTTGAAAACTAGCTCATAAACAACAGATCCTCTTATCACTTCCTGCAGCACCATTCTCTCCAAGTCGTGATAGTCTTTCTGTTCTTCTACACCATACACCTGATTCCGAACGGCCAATACCACTCCGCCTAGTGATGCACTAATACCCCACCAAGTGATGCAGTTCCAGCCAATATGTCCGCCTGCTCGTTTCCCACCATACCAGCATGTCCTGGGGAAACAATCTAATAGATGCTCTGCTCTATTTTTAAAAATAAATTATTGTTGAATGAAAGTCTTGTCATTCTGCCCTAATGTCTCTATAAATGCTACCACCTCCTCCCACTGATAATGCAACAAAAAAGAATATCAACACTAAGCACGAACTCGTAACCTCTAAACCACCCCGGGTGAAGCTATAAAATAACATCTCAAAGACGCTTTTAGCTCGTTAGTGCCATTTACACTACGATTTTCATCAACTGGAAGTCTTTGAGGAAATCACCCACAAAACTGTTCATTTTAAGCGGATCATCAACAAAACTGATCATACTTGTCTGATTATTAACAAAACTGTTCAATTTAATCGGATCATTCACAAAACGGTTAATCTTAATTGGATCATTCACGAAACTGTTCATCTTAATCGGATCATCAAGAAAAGTGTTTATCGTAATCGGAGTAGTAACAAAACTGTTCATCTTAATCGGATCAGTAACAAAACTGTTCATCTCAGACGGATCATTCACAAAACTGTTCATCTCAGTCTCATCACCCACATAAATGTTCATTTTAGCCGTGTCACCCACACAAGTGTTCACACTAGTTATATCACCCACACACTTGTTCACATTAGTAGGATCATCTACAGATCGGTTCACCTGTATGTCCATTTCAATCACCTACACAAGTTTTAAATATCATGTTCCCCTTCAATAACAACGTGCATCTCACGCTCTATAAGAACATGTACGCACATAAGTCACAACCACATTACAGTGACGCTACCATACGCCTGATAGTCAGTCATCAAAAGCGTCGGTCGTTCAAAACGTATTCAACCAAACAACGATACAGATAAGTAACCTTAATATTTTCATTTAGTGTTGTTCATGTAGTTGTGTGTCGGTTTGTGTTTGTTCTGAGCTGACGGAGGCTTTAGCCGCAACGTCCATGTTAGTTTCTTGTAATCGTATTCTAGTAAAGCTCACAATCCACTTCTCGTTTTTTTTATCGTTCATTCATTCCCTAGGAAGTAATAACGTCTACATAACCCCTGTTTGATTGCGGCATCAAAATATGGTGTCTACACTCAAATAACTTGACTTTATCAGGCTTGTCACGAATTATCTAAAGAGCTTGATCTAAAGACTTATTCAGTGTCGAAGGATAATATATCGGCAAATGTGACCTCCCATTTGGACAGAAGGGCGATATATCGTCGTTCGAGGTGTTATTTATTTTGTTTCGTGGTATCGTCCGCAATTTCAATGCTCAGAGATACAAATTTACGTTATGATATTTGTTCATTTGATTTTATACCATGTTTGGCACGTAATCAGTTAAGATGATGGCATGTCATTGATTTCAATCAGAGGAGTTCAATATATATATATATATATATATATATATATATATATATATATATATATATATATATATATATATATATATATATATATATATATATATATAACTTGTTCGGCTGTCTGCCGATCTGAAGGTCATATGTTTGAATCCCCTTTGAGACAATGCTCTTTTTATTTATCCATTTCTCCCAGGTCGATGCAGTCTAAAATGGATGTCAGGAAATGTTGCGGGAAGCAACGGTTACCGGTGTAATATTTACCTCATCACCACCGAGTGCCGATTGGTTTAAACATTTGGAACCAGCACCACGTACCCGAAATGTTTCGCAGCGGGAAACGCGACTTTACATTTACATCTTTAAACGGCTCTTTCGTGTTCATTTCTAAACTTGATACTGTTAAGCCGAATCATCTATAATGTATATCAATTATGTTTAGCATAGAGTGGAAACATGACTGGCACCTTGCCTTCTTGACATACGGTATTATGTAAAATGGGTTTATAGCTCTCCATAGCACAAAGCCTGAGCAAGTGTTGCCCTTGCAGCTTGATCCCTCTCTAAATCTGCCTTGTTTACTCCAGAGGAAAGGTAACACCCATACGTCTGGAACAAGACCAGCTGCAGACGCTGATGGATCAGCAAAGCAATGCTCTAACTGTCCGCCTATCGGAGCTGCTTCCGTTTTAGACCAGTGGTGACCTGCCATGACATAAAGGCTTCAAGTTGCATTTCCGTTGCACAAGGGGAAGGACTTTACCCTCCGAATTTCTCTCCTCCACCCGAAGCCGTTGGCACAATATGGGGTGTCGGGTTTGGTTGAGTGCCGCCCAACATTCGGCGCTAACAGAAAGCATGTAGTACCATCTACTATTTTACTATAGCTCAGTTACGTCTGGCTAAGACCTGACTTTGAACTGGAATCTTAAAGAACAATAAAAACAACTAATGTAGAGCGTGGTCCATAGCAGGACAAACAGGGATGGGGAGGGAGGTCTTCGCGGTGCAGTGGTTATGCCGTCTGCCTCGTGCTCAGCAGTTCGTGGGTTCATTTATTGTCTCTATCGTTCGGTTCTCGAGTGCAAGTTATTTCGGAGATCCCTTGGGGAGGTCACATGAGCTAGGGAGTTCGGGCTCTGTGCCAGGATTTCGGCAGGCGGTTGGCAGCTCTGCTGAAAGAGACGGAGCTATATGGGATAGAACCTGAGAGGATGCAGTCCATCTTCTTTCCATTTAATCCCTGATAAAAGTAAGGATAATCCTTTTGGCGTGTGAACCGTTACGTCTTCAAATATTCTACCCACGACACAATGAGGTGAAGTAATTAGCTCCCTTACTCGTCATGGTTCTTTCCCCAGCAATTTCCCCATAAAGTTATGAAAAATTTCTAGGACACATGTTTATGAGGCTCAGTCGACTCCAGAGTCCGAAAAATAAAATATTCTACCGCAGGTAGAGATTGAATTCGGATAATTATCTTGATTAAGGTAAGCGCCTTAACTACTATGCCACCGTCGGATCCTACAAACAAATATCAGAGAGGACAATCAGAGACAATGCGGACAAAGCATAGAAACACCTACAAGAGATAAGACATGATAGGATGTCTTCAGATTAGCTGATCGAAGGACAATGCTCCATAAGCATGTAAATGATAGAAGAACATCAAAGGTCAGCACCACGGGACTTTACCTGGCACTAGTTGTCGAAACGCGAGGCCAGGTAACGCGTGGACACGCAGGGGCACTGCGCCAAGAATTGCAGCAGCACTGCACGAACAAAGGAGGAGTTCCACAGCTCTAGTATCTGAGTCTTGAAATCATCGAACACGCCAACCTGGCAGCTCGCCTGTAAGGAGAATACACTGGGGTCAGAGATCTGATCCTTGCCTTCAACTTTTTGGCTTAGGCCTGACTACGTCTGTAACTTACATGAATATCATGTCTGGGAAGCAATGACTGGCTGACTATTTCCGTAACTTACATGAATATCATGTCTGGGAATCAATGACTGGCTGACTATTTCCGTAACTTACATGAATATCATGTCTGGGAAGCAATGACTGGCTGACTATTTCCGTAACTTACATGAATATCATGTCTGGGAAGCAATGACTGGCTGACTATTTCCGTAACTTACATGAATATCATGTCTGGGAAGCAATGACTGGCTGACTATTTCCGTAACTTACATGAATATCATGTCTGGGAATCAATGACTGGCTGACTATTTCCGTAACTTACATGAATATCATGTCTGGGAAGCAATGACTGGCTGACTATTTCCGTAACTTACATGAATATCATGTCTGGGAAGCAATGACTGGCTGACTATTTCCGTAACTTACATGAATATCATGTCTGGGAAGCAATGACTGGCTGACTATTTCCGTAACTTACA
Organism: Cepaea hortensis; assembly: GCA_963921405.1. Taxonomy (NCBI): domain Eukaryota; kingdom Metazoa; phylum Mollusca; class Gastropoda; order Stylommatophora; family Helicidae; genus Cepaea; species Cepaea hortensis. Next base: position 90,064,607 of record OY992883.1, on the reverse strand, counting down.
TGAATATCATGTCTGGGAAGCAATGACTGGCTGACTATTTCCGTAACTTACATGAATATCATGTCTGGGAGGCAATAACTGCTTGACCACTACTGTAACTGAATTGAATATCATGTCAAGATTGGTTTACTTCTTTAACTGAAATGAATATTATGTCTAGGAGGCGATGACTGGGACATTAAGTGAAGTTCTAACTACTTATTGATTTTTACTGTCTATTTATGTATTTCGGTTTATATCTAAACTTTATTTCAATTTAAATGTATTTATTAAGAGGTTATGCCTATTTGTATTATTATTGAATGATATATTTCTTTCATTATGCCTACGGTTTTAATAGTTCATGTATCTAATTCCATATTATAAACCCAAATTTATTTATTCCACTAATTAGTCATTTATTTACATTCTTTTAAAATGCCTCTCATTGTTTATGAGTATCTGTACGTGTGTGTGTGTGTGTGTGTGTGTGTGTGTGTGTGTGTGTGTGTGTGTGTGTGTGTGGGTGAATGCGTATATATATATATATATATATATATATATATATATATATATATATATATATATATGTGTATATATATATATATATATATATATATATATATATATATATATATCTTATATATAAAAAAGACTTGTGCGTATGTATCTCTGTATGTATTTATGTATCTCTGTCCGTATGGCCTTTATTTGTTCGCGAACGGCCCATCCGATTGAGATGAAATTTTCTACACGCCTTCCTTTCATTCCAGAGCTGACAACTGTGATATTTTGTTAGTGTGAAATCGCCTGCTTACTCAGTATTATTTCATTTTTCATTTTTCATCATAATTTCATATATTTCAGGGGACCTAACTCTGTAAAAGTTATTTCAAGGGGCATAACTTTTCTGTATAACTTATAGTCATATTGTGGCATCGTTTTCAAAGATTTATAAACTCTTTGTCCATAGTTATGTACCGGCATATAAGTTATAATAAATAATGATACAATCTGTAAGGCATTTTCAAAGTTTTCATAAAAATGATGCACAATGCATAACATTGTAACTCATCTTTTTTTGCTTAAGAAGTTACTGTAGTCATGCAGGTGATTAGAAAGAGTTTTCATTAAAAATAATGGATGGTGTGTAGAAGAACGTTCTTTTAAGTTACTTTTTTTGTTGTATGAATTTAATGAAGCCGGACAGGGTCAGGCAGACAGATAGACAGACAGATAGACAGTCGGGAACGAGAACTTATATGACTACTTATATGAATTAAATGAGATGCTCCACATCAGGAGCTGGGAAATGCCGGGCCGGGTCAGACAGACAGACAGACAGACAGACAGACAGACAGACAGACAGACAGTCGGTAACGGGAACGAGAACTTATATGACTACTTATATGAATTAAATGAGATGCTCCCCACCAGGGTCTGGGCGAAGCCGGGCAGGGTCAGCTAGTATATATATATATATATATATATATATATATATATATATATATATATATATATATATATATATATATATAGTGCGTCATCTATTTATTATTGTATTTATGTCTGTTTATTTATCTATGTTTCTCCAACTTTAGCTATACCTTTTTATTTTTCCACTAGCGTCAAGTATTCCTACTCTATAGTTACATCTGTGCAACGCTGGTCATTATCTGTTTATCCCAATCATGTACCTTGTCAGTTGTCTTAGGCGTTCATATCTCTATACAGATCTTGGTCATTGGTGTTTTGGATCATTCTATTGATGCTCTTGCTCCATGTCATCGTCTTGGATCAAACATGATTTCTCCCTGTCCGTCTTGTCCTCTACTACCGTTGATCTGTCTAGTTGTCACAATGTTCCCCTTGTCTCAATACTCATTATATCTCTACAGACCACTTTTTGTCTTTCTTATAATTGTGTATAATCATTATCATCGTCGTTACCATCATCATCGTCATATACCCAGCCAATTGGCGTGGGAGTCAGTCTCTCAAAATATATGTCATGCGGTGTTCTAGATCATCTCTACTGATGTTTTTGCGTTCGCTCGCTTTGAGCTCAAACGTAGTCCATACTCGTGCTACTTGTGCATTAGCTTAGTCTAAGAGATGTGACCAATTAGTATAATAAGCCACATTACAAGACCTTGCTGAGAATTATCGTGCAAAGAGTTAAGAAGAAAATACAACCCGAAATAAGAGAAGAACAATATGGATTTGTAGAAGGCAAGGGCACAGTAAATGCTGTATATATGCTGAAAACGTTAATTGAACGTTCTATAAACATATGCAAAGGCCTACATCTTTGCTTTATTGACTACACAAAGGCTTTCGATAAAGTAAGACATGTCGACATGACAAGGATGCTTGAAGATCCACAAATTGATGGAAAAGACCTTAGACTTGTAAAAAACATATATTGGAAACAACAAGCTGCCATTTGTTATTTCTTCTTACTTCCATGAGTGTTAAGATGTCTTCCGTCATCCATTTCTTGCGTCCTATTATCTTTATTTTTGGGATGGTTGTTTCTGCAACTTGGTTGACTGATTTCTTTAATATCTCCCATTGGTCCCTGACGTCTTGAAATACTATTTTCATATCGGACAATGCATAGAATCTGTTCTTTACTTCTGCGTTGAATTTAACTTTTATTTCGCGTGTTCTTAAACATCTGTTGTGTTGATGATGCCGAGGTAAGCGGTTCAACCCCTACACTGGACAGCTGGACTAAAATGTTGACCTGTCATCCTTGACTTACGGACGTAAATTACAAGTAACTCTGAACTCGTAGTGCGTTCGCCTGATGGTGAGGGACACTGTTAATAAGGAAAGCCAATCTACACGAAAAATTCAGTCCAGCACTTTTATAAATAGTGTGTATGGACTACGCTTGAGTTCAAAGCGAGCGAGCGCAAAAAAAAAAATTTAAAAAAAAAAAAAATTGCAGCAAGAAAAAGAGTACATAGTATCTGTGCTTTTGTATGGATGTGAAGCGTGGACAATGAGCAAACAAGTTGAAAAACATCTGATGGCTGTGAAAATGTGGTTTCTGAGGAAAATGCAAAGAATATCATGGACAGACAGAAAAACCAACGACCAAGTCCTGCAAGAAACATATGAAAATTGTAAACTGATTAGATAAATTCTCTTGCCACGTTATGAGAAGAAATAAATTGGAGAACGTGGTGACAACTGGCAAGATCGAGGGGAAGAAAACAAGGGGAAGGCAGAGAAGTAAATACCTGGATGGCTTGGCACATGGCATAGTCGAGACAACAACGCTGGGCTGATCCATGACTGATGATCGAGTGAGATGGCGAAACATGACCACCCATGCTTATCGGCATGTCATATGATGGTGATGAAAAGATGTTTAAGATATTTTGCATAATTTGCTATCCATAACACTATGTCATTTATATAATGAAGATTGTGTGTATTATAACCCCCAACTCCTACTTCTGATATGTTGCTAATTTATCTCATTATTATTTTAGAAGTCGTATTTATATTTTTGTTGGTGTAATGGTTGTCTTTTTGTACTTGGATATGTAGGTGCTTTTTATTAAGTTTTATTTATCTGTCTACTTATATACTTATTATATAATACTTTTCTTAAAAAGTTACATATCCTTTACTGGACGTTGCAGTCAACACCAGCATTTTACTGCCGTTGTTGGTGTCTTAGCAAGTTTTTACGTTTAATAGTTTGCCATTGCTTTCTGAACGACCGGCTCCCATACCAACACGTTAACACCAGCGTGACACGGTCTGCTGCCTAATTGGTCGCCGCTGTGTGTAATACTTATATAGTGTAATACTAACATACTTATTCATTCATTTATTTATATATTGATATAACCACATTTATTTTCATCATCTTCATACATTTATTTCTCTAATAGGTTATGTATCTATTGTTACAATCATAGTTTACTGGATATAAATATTTTTAAACTAAAATCGAGCAAGAGTTTTCATCTGTCAATTAAATAGAACAACGCTGGCTGACAAATGTATTCTCCTTACATCACTAACACTGAACATGTAATAGTGAGCAAGCCCAAACTGGCATCTTAACACTGGAACCGAGTAAGTATATACTATAAAAACAACAACAACAACAGCAAAACAAAATATAAATAAGAAGGTCGACGGATGAAAAACACACACATATGCAGGCGTTTCTGAAGCCTGAGAACCCATTCTAAGTAAGTAAATAAGTAAGGAGACATTTTACATTTATGGGGTCGAATGCGATATTTTAATTTCCAGTTTTCCGCTTTCTGGATTGGACAAGCGTCTAGTGAAGAACTAATCTGCGTTGTTAGGTTTTTATGTATTTGTTTTATTGTTTCATTCTTGTTATTTCGTTGATAAAGAAATTCGGTCGCACGTTCTCTTGTATCTGCTTGGTCACAGTTTGTGCTGTTTTGTTTTCCATTCTCTAGTATAAGCTCGGCAACATCAAAGCCCTTTTTATCGATACCAAGAACGTGCAATTGCTTGCCACATCTAAATGACGCCACCAAGATTCAACAAACAACAAATCTCCAATTACAGGACAACTCCCTGTTACTTGCCACACTCAAATATCTCACAATTTTGAGCAACGATGACTCATCTCTCCCGGGACTCCAAAAGCGAACACTTCCCGAAATCAAATATTTGCCAGCCTGTTGTGCTTGAGATTGTCTATTTGAGAACATACCAAGTCACCAGACTCTTTTTTTTCAAATCCTTTACAGAACATCGCTGTCAACATCAGCATTTTACTGCTATCGGTGATTTCTTGGCAAGATTACGCTCAGTAGTTTGCCATTTCTTTCTGAGCGGACGGCTCACTTCCGTAAGTTACCAAGCTTCCAATTCTCGCTCGGTGCGTTACCCTACGTGGATAAACGGGATTACGGAATAAGTCGTTTAACTTCCTGGACCAGGGAGATAGGCAGTCACCAGACTACTGAACGCATGATACTGGAGATATACCTCCTGAATTATGTAATTCTATATTTATTGCAATCCCGAAGAAATCAGGAGCCTTGGAATGTGATCAACAACGAACAATTTGTATAATGAGCCTCATTACAAAGATTTTGCTGAGAATTATCATGCAAAGAGTTAGGAAGAAATACAACCAGAAATAGAGGAAAAACAATGTGAGTTTGTAGAAGGCAAGGATACAGTGAATGATGTGCATATACTGAGAACAGTAACTGAACGCTCTGTAGAAGTAAACAAAGATCTATATCTTTGCTTTATTGACTACACAAAGGCTTTCGATAAAGTGAGACATGTCGACATGATAAGGATGCTTGAAGATCTAATAATTGATGGAACAGACATTAGACTTGTAAAAAACATATATTGGAAACAACAAGCTGCCATCAAAATTGGTAATGATGTACGTAAATATCAGCCAATTAAAAGAGATGTGAGACAGAGATGTGTAATGTCTGTCTTCAGAACATTTTCCCCTGTAACGTGAAAATATTTTCGGAAATATAGAAGATATGGAAAGAATCAACATTGGAGGTAGATACATCAATAACGTTATATATGCAGATGATACAGTCTTGGTTGCAGACAATGAACAGGAACTGCGACATTTAGTAGATGCGGCTGTTGCATACAGTGAGCAACTAGGGTTAGAATTGAATAGTAAGAAGACAGATTATGGTCGTCACTGAAAGAAGGAAATACCACAATGTGATATACGAGTAAATGGACATATTCTTAAGCAAGTTAATAGGTACAGTTATTTCGGAACAATCATAACATCTGATGGGAGATGTCTTGATGCGATTAGAACTAGAATTGCCATTGCGATGGTAGCCTTTTGCAAGATGAAAAACATACTGAACAATAAAAAGATATCAATTGAAACGAGAAATAGAGTGTTGAAGTGCTACATAGAACCTGTACTTTTGTACGGATGTGAAGCGTGGACAATGAGCAGTCAAGCTGAAAAACATCTGATGGCTTTTGAAATGTTGTTTCTGATGAAAATGCAAAGAATACCATGGACTGACAGAAAAACCAATGAACAAGTCCTTCAATAAACAAATGAAAATCGTAAACTGATTATAGTCATTAGACGTAGACAGTCAACATTTTATGGGCATGTTATGAGAAGAAGTGACTTAGAGAACTTGGTGATAACTGGCAAGATCGAAGGGACTAGACCAATCGGGAAGACCGAGAAGTAAATATCTAGATGGCTTGGCCACGTGGCATGGTCGAGACAGAAACACGGAGCTGATCCACGACTCTAGTGATCGAGTGAGATGGCAAAACATGACCGCAGACGCTTATGGCACATGATGGATAGATGTGTTTGAGACGCACGGTAGCGCCGTGGTTAGCCTGCTGGCCTGAAAACCTGGCGGCCATGTGATCGAATTCGCATCGAGAGGGATTAAAAAAAAAAAAATTGTCTCAGATGCCACATGTACCAAGTCTAAACTGGGCACCAGACAAAATCTTGGCAAGTAAAGTGATGTTGATCACAACACTCATCTATTGCCGATATGGATGTTCTGCATTTGTCCAGTACATACCCAGACGTGTAAAAGGGTCCTTTATTATTATTATTATTTTTTTAAAAACTCACACTCGTCCTTATTCTCAACTTTGCTGTACTTTAAACTTCTAGACAGGTAATAAAGTTGAATAGAGTTGAGCTTTACTTGAAACTTCTAGACAGGTAATACAGTTGAGCTTTACTTGAAACTTCTAGACAGTTAATACATTTGAGTTGAGCTGAGCCAAGAAACTATATCACAGCACTCGGGACATTCTTCTGCACACTCCTTCCTCATCTTCAACAGCTAGTAAAGAGTCCCATTACTAATAACCATATGCAGTCTGAAATTGTGGCCGTCAGGCCTTTCGGAGTACTGAGTGTCGGCCAGATTCTCTGGTCCCTCCCTGCTGAACCATTCTTCGCAGGTCATAAAGATGTATCTGTTCCTCGACACGTTACACAGATCCCGAAGGGCATGACAACAACTGCCTTATCAGGCACCACTTCCCCGCCCAATGATGAACACCAAGCCATCTGTCAGCTTGCTAGTTTCCCACCAAACCAGGTCCTACCAAAAAAGGTCCAACAGATGTTCCCTATTAATAATGTGTTAATTGAAGCATGCCACTCTGTACGAAGCATGCCTGACTTAAGCTTTCTCAGCATTTTCTGTGAGACTGTTACAATCAAGACGCGTGTGTGCTCTTTGTACTCTCTAGCCAACGGAATGTCGCAGTGACTGCTTCCACCTAAATTCTCAAACTACACGTTGTGGTATCATATGCCAGGCTCTCCTGCACTAAACACCGCATGTAATAAAGTAAAGTAAACGACCCTTTTACATCTTTAAAGTGTTCTGGATATAATATGCTAAACTCATATTTGTATAGACCCAGCAACACTCAATCGGTGGTGAAGTAGGCAATATCACGTCGGCTCCTTTCATTTCCCAAGATTGTACCTGGTGCACATTTTTGTTGTGTCGATCTGTGATCCCAGTTCATTATTAAATCATTCGCCTCGGTGCGTATTTGATCTCACGACAACCGGAATACGCGATAAGCGTCTTGCCACTACACTATCCCGGTTAACCAAACTCCTCAATACAGTAGAAGTAGTTGTAGTAGTGGTAGTAGAAGTAGTAGTAGTAGAAGTAGTAGTAGTAGAAGTAGTAGTAGTAGTAGTAGTAGTAGTAGTAGTAGTAGTAGTAGTAGTGGTAGTAGTGGTAGTGGTAGTAGTGGTAGTGGTAGTAGTGGTAGTAGTGGTAGGAGAAGTAGTAGTAGAAGTAGTAGTAGAAGTAGTAGTAGAAGTAGTAGTAGTAGAAGTAGTAGTAGTAGAAGTAGTAGTAGTAGTAGTAGTAGTAGAAGTAGTAGTAGAAGTAGTAGTAGAAGCAGTCGTAGTAGTAGTAGTAGAAGCCGTCGTCGTCGTCGTCGTCGTCGTCGTCGTCGTCGTCGTCGTCGTCGTCGTCGTCGTCGTCGTCGTCGTCGTCGTCGTCGTCGTCGTCGTCGTCGTCTCTGTCGTCGTCGTCGTCGTCGTCGTCGTCGTCGTCGTCGTCGTCGTCGTCGTCGTCGTCGTCGTCGTCGTAGTAGTAGTAGTAGTAGTAGTAGTAGTAGTAGTAGTAGTAGTAGTAGTAGTAGTAGTAGTAGTAGTAGTAGTAGTAGTAGTAGTAGTAGATGATGCTGCCTATTAGAAGGAAGCAACCAACAGTGCAGCATGGCGCACAAACAAATAAACTAAACGTCAATTATACACCGACTGCTCACTATAGACTTGAACTCACATTACAGTAGTTTCGGATTTGGTTAAAACACCCTTACTCAATCAATCAATCAATCATGTGCCATGCCGGAAAGCGTGGGCGGTCATGATTCGCCATTTCACCCTTACTAGACAGAAGCAAATATTAAATCACTAAGCCTGTCGTCACACAGTTGACCGACACCAGAAGTGGTTGCGCGCAATATGCTTACTTTTTCTTTACGTACATTTACTGTTGCCAGGTGGTAATTAGGAGCATAATACAGCGTTTTTCCTCTCCTTTACATGACGCAGCAGTCAATCCCATCATGTTTTGGCTGTTTGTGATTCCTGGGCAAGTTTACATTCAGTATAGTTGGCCACGGCTTCCTGAACGATCGACACCCATATTTATTTTATTTAAAAAAAACAAAACAACAACAATGCAAGACTGTCTGCTGCCAAATCTCCGCCGCTGTGTTTCCAACACGCTATGTGGGATTACTGCGTCCGAGTAGAGCGGTAAATGATAGCATCATAAAGCCTGTCTTCTATACTAAAGCGGTAAATATGAGCCTCGTGCAGCATGTTTCATTTTGTCAAGCGGTAAATTAGAGCGCCATGCAGTGTATCTTCTATAATAAAGCGGTAAATGAGAGCACCATGCAGTGTACCTTCTATAATAAAGCGGTAAATGAGAGCACCATGCAGTGTATCTTCTATAATAAAGCGGTAAATGAGAGCACCATGCAGTGTATCTTCTATAATAAAGCGGTAAATGAAAGCACCATGCAGTGTATCTTCTATAATAAAGCGGTAAATGAGAGCACCATGCAGTGTATCTTCTATAATAAAGCGGTAAATGAGAGCACCATGCAGTGTATCTTCTATAATAAAGCGGTAAATGAGAGCACCATGCAGTGTATCTTTTATAATAAAGCGGTAAATGAGAGCACCATGCAGTGTATCTTCTATAATAAAGCGGTAAATGAGAGCACCATGCAGTGTATTTTCTATAATAAAGCGGTAAATGAGAGCACCATGCAGTGTATCTTTTATAATAAAGCGGTAAATGAGAGCACCATGCAGTGTATCTTCTATAATAAAGCGGTAAATGAGAGCACCATCCAGTGTATCTTCTATAATAAAGCGGTAAATGAGAGCACCATGCAGTGTATCTTCTATAATAAAGCGGTAAATGAGAGCACCATGCAGTGTATCTTCTATAATAAAGCGGTAAATGAGAGCACCATGCAGTGTATCTTTTATAATAAAGCGGTAAATGAGCACCATGCAGTGTATCTTCTATAATAAAGCGGTAAATGAGAGCACCATGCAGTGTATCTTCTATAATAAAGCGGTAAATATGAGCCTCGTGCAGCATGTTTCATTTTGTCAAGCGGTAAATGAGAGCACCATGCAGTGTATCTTCTATAATAAAGCGGTAAATGAGAGCATAATACAGCATGTCTTCTACAGTAAAGCAGTAGATTGGAGCATAATAAATTGTATCTACTATTGTAAAGTGGTAACTGGGAGGGTTATACGGGAAGTCGCCAAGTATTAAATGAGAGGGTAATAAGGGATGTGGGTATTTTGAAGTTGTTGTTGTCATCATGGACATACAATACACTCGCCATGTATATGTACCACACAGTGTAAGACAACCCTGCGTTATGAACTCGTAATTATTCTAAAATAAAGTTAGTTCTTTCATTCTCTCCACTACTTCTCTTATCTACATCTCTCTCTCTCTCTCTCTCTCTCTCTCTCTCTCTCTCTCTCACTCTATCTCACCCCCTCTCGCTCTCTCACGTCCTCTCTCATGCACTCTCTCTCTCTCGCTCTCTCACTCTCACTCTCTTTCTGACTCTCTCTCTCTCGCTCTCTCGCTCTCTCTCTCACTCTCTCTTGCTCGTTCTCTCGCTTTCTCTCGCTCTCTCCCTCTTTGTCTCTCTCACTCTCTCTCTCTCGCTCTTTCTAGCGCTCTCTCTCGCTCTCTCGCTCTCTCTCTCTCACTCTCTCTTGCTCGTTCTCTCGCTTTCTCTCGCTCTCTCCCTCAGTGTTTCTCTCGCTCTCTCTCTCTCTCTCTCTCTCTCTCTCTCTCTCTCTCTCTCTCTC
>OY992883.1:90015453-90050453 GCA_963921405.1 Cepaea hortensis | reverse complement strand
CAGTTCGCATTGGTTGCATGATTCTTTGTATGGGAATAAATGACGGTGAGGAAGGGAACTGAACATGCCTTACCCATCACCCCGTTGTCATGGCGTACAATATATGATAATTATCATCATCATCATCATCATCGTATTTGGTTTTCTGGATCAACTCTACTGTTGATAATCTTCAATGCCACCGTCGCAATCCATTCATCATCAATTTCTCTTGGTCTGCCTCTGCCTCTCTTCCCCTCGATCTCTCCAGTTGTCAAGATGTTATCCAATGCCTCTCTTCTCATCACTTGATCAAAAATGTTATTTGCCTCTTTCTTATTGTTGTAAATAATGTTCTAGTTTCATTAGCCTCTTTCAGGCATTCGTTGTTAGTTACTTTGACAGTCCAAGAAATTCACAACATTCATCCCAGGAACCACATCTCTGTTGCTTCCAATCTCTTGCTAATTTGTACATTTACATTCCAAGATTCACAGCCATACAGCAACAAAGGTTGTATATAACACCTTAACCCTCTCTTTCTTATGTTCAATGATACTGACTTATTGCATAAGATATTCTTCATTTCTTTTAAATGCAGCCTTTGCCTGCCCTATTCTACTCTTAATCTCTGTTGTGTATCTTCCATCTGATATTCAAGGAGAGTCCTTTCTTTGCACTTTCTGTTACTACAGTGTCCAACAGTTGTTATAGATATTTTGCATTATCCGCCATCAATACTGTGTCATCTGCATAGCGAATATTATTTATATTATAACCTCCAAATATTATTCCTGGCTTTTCTTTGATCTCTCTCATTCTTACTACGCTATGGAGGGAGAAGAGACCCGGTGACAAAACACATCCCTGTCTCACACTCAGCTTTATGACAATTATAACGATTGTAATATCAATAGCAGAGGAAAGGAAACGTCATCAATGAACATCATAGTAAACGGGGAGATACTAGAACAAGTAACAAGTTTCTTCTATCTTGGACATATAATAACAGATTATGGCAGAAGTGAAATAGAAATCAAAAAGAGAATAAGAATGGCCAAAAATGCTTTCAGCGGCATGAAATCAGTATTAACATCTGGAAAGATTATCAATGCATTAAAAATGAGAACTGTCAAATGTATATTAGACGCTACTGGATGGAGCGGAAGCTTGGACATTGAACGAACAACTAGAAAGTCAAATTGAGGCCCTGATGGTGTGGATATACATACGAATATGTCGTATTTCATGGAAACAAAAACAATCAAATGAAGAGGTTCTAGAAAAAACTAGGAATGAAGGGAGAGAAAGAGAGAGAGATAGAGAGAGAGAGAGAGAGAGATAGAGAGAGAGAGAGAGAGAGAGAGAGAGAGAGAGAGAGAGAGAGAGAGAGTTGATGAAATAAATAAAGAGGAGGCAAGTGAAATATTTCGGCCATGTTAAAAGACATGATACTCTTATAAAAACCACACTGGAGGGTAAGGTTGAAGGCAAGCGAGCAAGAGGTAGACTAACAGCCTAACATTATATATAGTTAGGGCGAAAGATAGACAGTGTTGGAGATCCATTGCAGCTAACCTTCATTGTGGAGACGGCACCTGATTGATGATTGAATAACAGTCCATTCTACTGCCTTTTCTCATTCTCCTTCCTCTACTTCTTGTCATCCTTTCTTTTTACCAATGCTCTGTATACATGTTGCATGCGTTAGGAGTCACATTCTTTATACACCTACCCCCCCCCCCCCCACACACACACACACACATACACAAACGTATATATCGTGGTGTTTGTAAGTCACACTACACATTGTTTGTAGCACAAATTTGAAAAATAAAGTACATGACGTCATCAAAAATGTGCTCCACGGTATGTCGTGAAGCAATATCTGTCTGCATCAGTCTGCTGAGTATTTTATTGCATTTCAGACAGAATGGTGTTATAAAAAAAGAAAAAAAGTCGCTTAAAAGTCGACAGGGTCGACTTCATCGCACCGGGTTTTATCCCATATGGCTCGGTCCCTTTCCGCAGCGCGGAAAGCGTCGCACAAAGCACGAACTCCGTAGCTTTTAGCGACGACCCACAGGAGTCTCCGAAACATTTAGCTCGTAATCCGAAGGGTGATGCCCGGAATCGAACCCACAACCTTCGGAGCACGAGTCAAACGGCTTGACCACTTCGCCACAGAGACTCCAGAATGGTGTTATCAACGGAAGAAAGCATTCATTTGGTTGAACACGTGTTTCGAAATGGCGGTCGGTACATACGTATGGTTGTTCACAGATTTATAGCAAGATTTCGTGCTAAACAACCTCCTCGTCGCATTACGGTTAGAAATTTGGTGAATAAGTTTATTGCTAATAGAATTGTAGAAGATGCTTCACCATCTGGTAAGCCTGTGTATCTGAAGAACAAATGACTAGATATCCAAGACAGAATCCTGAAAAGTCCCAGCAAGTACTTAAGTAAAATGTCGCAACAAGTGTACGTATTAGTGAGCACAGTGCACATAATTATTGCTGACGGCATGAACTTCATTTTTCAAATTTGTTCTACATACCGGTAGAATCCCCCACAGAACCGCACGAAAATGTCACAGCTTCATTGCCGCGTCTTAGTGACAGCTTCAACACGATAAGCACACCGTTATATGGTTCTTGGACACAGTTCTAAGTGATTACCACGTCTTGTCAAAGACGTAGGAAAGACGTGCAAATCAGACGAAGAAATCAGCAAGTCGTGCTCGAGTGGCTCTACAAGCGATAGAGTGATGTCGTTTCCAGATTCATCCACTCGCTTTGTTAGCGCCGGAGTGTCGGCTGGGAAGGAGTTGTTCTCACATGATGAGTACGTCTACGTACGTATACTTTATTTTATAAATAAATAACTTGCTGATGATGTCCAGATGAGTTCCGGTCAGTTTTAGAACTTTCGGTAATTATTAAATATTGTTATATTATCATAGATAGTGGGTGTTCGTGGTTACGATGTGGTTACGACGCCTGCTTCGCTTCCCGGAGGTTGTGGGTTTAATACTGGATTACTTCATTCGGTTCAAGAATACAATTTTCTCGGAGACATCTGGGGGTCGTTGCTGGAGCTACGGGATCCGAGCTTTGTGCAACACTTTCCGCAGGTCGTCCTGCGAAAGGAGACCCAGCCGTATGGGGTAACATCCGGTGGAATTAAGTCAATTCTCTTGTCTTTTAAACGAGTTTTTTTCTTTTAATTATCATAGATTCTCAGTGACATAATAATAATGTGAGATTACGCCTCACCTGGCGGAAGATGTGACACGGAGATAAAGAAAAGAATCGAAACATGCAAAGATTGTTTTGAAGGAATGAGCAACGGCATCACAGCTATAAATATGACACATATAAAAATGATTCTGTATGGACAGAGCAGGGGGGGGGGGCATGGGTGAATATCATCAGCAGAGTGGATCTAGAACATCAAGAAACGAGATCTGTGGAGAGACATGAACTGCTACGCATCCTCGCAAGATGCTTGATGATGATGATGATGATGATGATGATGATGATGATGATGATGATGATGATGATGATGATGATGATGATGATGATGATGATGATGATGATGACGACGATGATGATGATGATGATGATTAATTTTCGGTTTGCTGGAAAGTTGTTTAATGCCTGTCCTTTTAATTTTTAAATAATTGTTTAAGTCGAAAGTCCCAAAAGGCAGGAGCGGATCTATGAAGTTCCAAGTCCTTGTGTGTCATTCGGATGACCGCCTCTGCTGGTAGCCAAGGCCAGATCAATGTGCAGATGTCTACATCATGATCATGGCCAAATGGTCGATTTTGCAGGGAAGAGAATGCGGGGAGTTGTAATTAAAAATGATGCAGAAACTAGACGCAAAAGACATAGAGATTTTGAGAATAATGATGAGAATTTCTACAAAGCGTGGATTGTGCCTGGCTCTGCAGCCAATAGGATTATGATCGACCAGACTCTCTCAGGAGGGTTACAATCAGACAATAAGTAGCCTGCTGATAACCCGCAGATTACACAAGTCAGTCTCACCTACTCGTAGTGTAGACCGGGAAACCATAACCAACGGGGCTCTGGCTCGCCAGCGGAGACTGAGTCCCTGATTTTCCTCTCTTTATCTCGCAACTCGCTTACATGCAGGCAGGAGTCTTTTCCTACTGCTCGAAAAAAAGAAAAAAGAATAATGCACAATCGGACTAACCTCGACATCGCATGGTGCAAGAAGAACAAATTGAGACAAGACAATTTTGTTGGGCAGAGAAGAAACCAAATGCCGTGGTCTTGTGAGATGCGGGTGTTACAGGGTCATTCATCCCAAACTTAATGAAAGGACAATTGAAATCCACTGGTATATTACCAGAACAGGTTGTTTTTTGTTTGTTTTTTGTTCGCATATCCTTTACAAAACAGATCAACAATAGATCAGATATTTATCTTACGACAAATAGCCGAGCAAAATTAGGAATACAAAAGAGATCTCCATAACATTTTTTTGTGGATTTTAAAAAGGCTTATGATAGTGTCCATAGGAATAGTCTACGGAATGCTATGCAGGAATTTGGAATACCAGGGAAGTTAATCAACATGACCAGACTATGCATGGAAGATACGTATAATATAGTAACACATAAAGGCAGGAAATCAGACCCTTTCCAAATAACATCTTGCTTGAAACAGGGTGATGCACTATCGGCACTATCTTCAATCTGGCTCTAGAGAAAGTTGTAAGGAAGGTAAAGAAGGAATGTGATATTGGAGGAACATTCAAGCTGCTTGGTTATGATGATGATATAGATGTTATAGGGGAAAATGAACAAAAGATATTAGAAATATTCACTCACTTAAAGGAAAATGCCCAACAGATGGGGCTGGTTATCAAACAAGACAAGACAGAATATATGGTAATTTCAAGAGAAGGAATGGCTAAAAACTCTGGCCACATACAAATAGATAATATGACCATTAAAAGAACGGAAACATACAAATACCTGGGTACAATCTTCAACTGCTCCAACATCATAAGGGAAGAAATACAAACTAGAATCAATTCTGGAAATAAGATATATTATGCACTACAACATCTACTAAAATCTCGTAACACCAAAATCACAATATACAAAACACTGATCAACCAGTTGTGCTGTATGGCTCTGAAACCTGGAGTACAACGAAAGGAGACGAAGCCTTGTTGCAAACCTTTGAAAACAAAGTTTTAAGACGCATCTTTGGACCCATTATGGATACACAAAGTGGAGAGTGGAAAAGAAAAAGTAACAAAGACATTTATGATCTGTTTAAGTCCCCGCTAATCACTGGTATCATGAAGGCTAATAGACTACAGTGGCTGGGGCATATAGAAACAATGGATGATAATAGGGAAACAAAACTCGCTTACACTCAGGAAATAAATGACCGTAGACCCCGAGGTAGACCAAGAAGACGATGGAGAGATAATATATATACAGACCTACAAGCACTTGGAATCAACGCCTGGCAAAAATGGAGACGGAATATATCTGCAGCAAAGAACCTCAATGGGTCGGGACGCTGAAGAAGATATCCTTACAGGACATCGCTGTCAACATCAGCATCTTTCAGCTGATTGTTGATTTCTTGGCAAGATTACGCTCAGTAGTTTGCCATTGCTTTCTGAGCGACCGGCTCACATACCCGTAAGTAACCGATGCGGAGAGAACCGCTACCTATTCTCGCGCAACGTCATGTTGCTTACGAGAGTATACGAGATTACGGAGAAAGTCGTGTAACCTCTAGACCAGGAAGAACTAGAATACGTAGAATGGAGAAAGTAGCATTGTGTAGAGAGCATATTAATAAACATAGAAAGATTAATGTAGAAAGCTATATAACTCCGTGGCGAAGGTGTTACGCACGCGATTGGTAAACCCGAATAACCGGGTTCGAAACAAAGCGATGCTTGTTTTTCCGAAAAAGTGATAGGTGCCAGTCGTTCAGAAAGCAATGGCAAACTACTGAACGTAAATCTTGCCCAGGAATCACGAACAGCCAAAATGCTGGGGTTGACTGCTACGTCCTGTGAAGGACATTCAACTATATTTTTTTTCATATAACTGGCATCAAATAACAATATAAATAAACGCCAACTTCATCTGAATATCAGAATGGCAGAGTGTAATGATTAACAGTGTCTGCTCTAGGTCATGCATCAGGTGGCAGACATGACTGGAGGGTCGTGCATCAGATGATAGATTTGAATAGAGAGTCCAGAAAAAAACGCATGCGGCAAAAGATGTCATCTATACCCAAGTAACTAAATAAGCTGTGCCGTAAAACACAGTGAGTAAATTAGCCAAAACGGAAACACGGTATTTTGCCAGGTTTACCCGAACACAACCCCAGGTGATAGAATGGACGTTAATAGCTCTTTGTCTGTATCCTTATGTTGTCTATCTGCTGCTGAAGACTCAACATCTATTATGTCCCTTGTGATTCTTGTACACGTGACATTTTCCACTGTCCGTGCTTGGTATCCACTCATTTTATTTCAAATGAAAAAAAAAAAATAACAAGAAAACACGTGCAATTATGTCCCCCCCCCCCCCCACACACACACACACACACACTAGTTTGATATGTACATATACCATAATTATCATCAAAATTATCATCATTTCAGTAACAAAGAACGCTTGAAATGAGTCTCCAACTCCCCCTATCCCGTGTAATCACGGTGCTCTCACACAGACGTCAATCAATCCAACATTTGCCTTGCAAAGTCCATTGAAACCCTCTCCACAGCGCGCACAGAAACAAAACCACCACCTCCCAGGAGCTTTTCCGGTATCCGCCTCTGCCAGAAAAGGTTCAAATACAAGCACATGAATCACCGCACCTCGCGCGGGCCATCAGAAACACCTTCTTTTGATCACCTTGATTGAGAATCGAATCAGCAAACCAATGGCGGCAATTTCCCCCGAGGTGTCCTACATGGAACATCTACTAACTGTTTGATCGATCTGGGCGAAGATCTCAGGAGTAGTGAGACCTTGCATCCGATGTTGACGTCACATGGAGAGACCAGTCTAGTCTTTTTGCTGTGTTCGTGTACGTGGTCTCTCTCTCTCTCTTTCTCTCTCTCTCTCTCTCACTCTCTCTATCTCTCTGTGTGCGTGTCTATCTATTTCTCTGTCTCTCTGTCTATTTCTCTCTGTCTCTGTCTCTGTGTCTCTCTGTGGTTCTCTCTCTGTCTCTCTGTGTGGCTCTCTGTCTATTTCTGTCGCTCTGTCATTCTCTGTGTCTGTCTGTCTCTGTGCCTCTCTGTGTCTCTCCGTGTCTCTGTGTGTGTCTCTCTCTGTCTCTCGAGAATCTTCTCTCTCTCTCTCTCTCTCTCTCTCTCTATATATATATATATATATATATATATATATATATATATATATATATATATATATATATATATATATATATATATATATATATATATATATATATATATATATATATGTTAGTTAGTTAGTTAGTCGTGGTTCCAACTTCACGGCAACGGGTTGTCCCCATATTGCTCCATTCCTGTGCCAGTGAATATCACATAAAATGCTCCTCACTGCCCAATGTGAACAATGGAGTAGACAGGAGTATCGGCAAGCCAACAGCCCGCACAGGTACACTGTGCATAATACCGCCGCCAGAATACCAACACAAAAGTCCTCCATGAAAAATACAGTTCATCGTCGATGGAAACGGCAGTCACCAGAAAGACTTCATTGACCTGGGTTTTATCCCATATGGCTTGGTCTCTTTCCGCAGGACGACCCACCGAAAGCGCCGCACAAAGCACGAACTCCGTAGCGGTGACTCCCAGGAGTCTCCTGAAAAATGCACCCGTGAGCCGTAAAGGCAAACCAGTCAATCCAGCAACAACCGGCCGCCATCGTTCCAAACATGCAGTTCACACTACAAACAACCACCGACAGATGTAAAAGTATTCCACGCGAAACTCTCAGCTCACAGTGTCGCGCCACGCACTCACTCAGTAGCAGGACGACGGAACCATAGCCTCCTTAGTCGCCTCTTACGACATGCATGGTAGGCAACAGTGTTACTATTCTTTGCTTCCCCGAATGGGCCCAAATATATATATATATCTGTCTCTCTGTGTCTCTCTCTGTGTCTCTCTCAGTCTCTCTCTCTATCTCTATCTGTCTCTCCCTTTCTTTCACTCACTTTAAACGCCACTCAGTTCATCGATCCCGTATCCAATGACCTTGAGGCACCATATTAAGATTCATGATTTTTACAGTATATTATTTAGAACAATTATTACCAAATTGTACTGCAGGTCGTCTTGGTGCTGTAGATCACTTTGGTGCCACTTTTGTTCGGAAGGCCCCTTTTCTGAGGAAGGACTTTAGTGCCTTTTGTGGGGCAAATCACTTTGTTCTGATAGGTAACTTTGTTGCGGTAGGTCACTTTGGCGCGGTAGGTAACTTTGTTTCGATTGATCACTTTGCACTAACAAGTGACCTTGGTGTGGAAGACCGATTCGGTTTGACAGTTCAAGTTGGTGTGATGGATCACTACATTCATTTCGACGGAATCTTTACTGTTTTTTGTTTGTTTCTGTTTTCTACTTTCACCAGATTTTTAAAAAAAATGTCAGGAAGTCAAAGTGTGTACACCGGGCCTACCTTGGGTCACACCCTGGTGACGCCACTGTCATCTCTCTGGGAAGGAGGAGCAACTAGGCAGGAGGGTGGGGGTGGAAGGGGGGGGGGGGGTCATGCATAGTGGATTATGTTCAGACGTATCGCTTCAGAGACTGTCGTTGGCTAAACTTCAGATTTAATTTGACGTTTCACGTCTAAGTTCTCTTTGATATCCTCGGTGTTTGTGTTGTTTCTCTCGGTTGTCATGGCTATGGACATGTCCCGACGGTGGCTATTCCACAATCTGGTGACTTGTGATCTTTGTACAGAGAGATAAGAGTGAAATAATATTGTTGACATGCAATGTTGTTTTACGTTCTAAAGGTGGCTACTTCTTTCTCTCCTCGTGATATCGGGGCTCATGGCTTCTTCTTCTTCTTCTTCTTCTTCTTCTTCTTCTTCTTCTTCTTCTTCTTCTTCTTCTTCTTCTTCTTCTTCTTCTTCTTCTTCTTCTTCTTCTTCTTCTTCTTCTTCCTCATGATCGCATAAACACAAATAAATAAGCTGTGTTTCTATGGTGAAGTGGTTGAGCCATCTGCCTTTTGTTCCGACGATTGGAGGTTCGATTCCGGACTCTGTCATTCGGTTACGTAGCCGCTCCGTAGCGAAGGGGTTACAGGCGCACTTCGTAATCTCGCATACCCGCGTTTTTAGAAATGGTATGGGTGCCGGTCGTTCAGGAGGTAATGGCAAACAATTGAATGTAAACTCGCCAAGTGATCACAACAGCAACAATGCTGGTCTTGACTGCAACGTCCTGTAAAGGATATGCAACTAATATTCGGCTCACGAATGCTGTGTTACCTTAAAGAGTTTCGGCAGGACTTCTTTCATGCGCATGGATGTATCTCGCGCATAAATCGCTCGATGTGGTTCCTCGCCGTGCAGGCAGATACTCTCCGACTTCGGAAGAATCAGCGATTCTACTACATTAGCCAAGACCTCGAAGAGACCTGTTGCCCAGGACGCACGACTAGGACGTGTTAGTAGGTCTTGGCCAGTATATAACCTGGCCCTTGTGACTTGGAAACACCTCTGCGTCCCATGCGCTAATTAGTTGCATTAAATGTCCACGCTGGACATTGGTATCATAATGTCGGCATTGAGAATAATAAATGAGGTAATCCTCGGAAACGCTATACTAACGGGTTGTTCCCTCTGATTTGTGGGCGTGTGTGCGTGCGTGCGTGCATGCGTGCGTGCGTGCGTGCGCGTGCATGTGCGTGCGTGCGTGAGTGTGTGCGTGTGCGTGTGTGTGTTTGTGTGTGTGTGACTTTTGCAGGGTTTGGAGGAAGGTGTTTTCAAGTGCATGCCACCTACACAGGATATTTTTCAACTACGCTGCGTCTTCTTAATACACCTTCGGATGCCAACACACACACACGCACACACACACACACACACACACACACACACACACACATATATATATATATATATATATATATATATATATATATATATACATAAAGAAGCAGTCAACTTGGTCTTGTTGACATCTCCGTAGAGTTTGTCCTTAAATCAAGGCTAGGTCATCCTGGCAGAATGGATAAGAGATTTGAACACATGACCGACGACTCGTCAGGCAAGCATTTGATGCCTTGTACTATTTCTATTATTTCTTGGCCAAGCGTCACCTGGCGGTTGTTTTGTTTAGTATCATACCGGCCTTTGGAGGTCAGCAAAGCCGAATGGATAAGGTCGCTGGTACTTAAACATCCTGTGTGTTGATGCCGAGGTAGTGGGACACCCTCTACAGCGTCAGTTGAACTAGAAAATTGACGTCTCGTACTTCAACCGGGGGCGTAAAGTACAAGTACCTCAGAAGTCGGAGTGGGTTCGCCTGATGGCGAGGAACACTGTTAACACGGAAAGCAAAATCAATCCAGTGCATTAAAACATATGGCACGTGTATGGCCAACGCTTGAGTTAATAGCGAAAGAAATTGGAATTGGTGTAGATCAAAATAGTTGCTGTTTTGCACACAGTGGATACTCCAACAAGGAATGTTTAGCTCTTATTTTACATCTTCCAGATGTATTTGTCTGCATCTTTTAATTTTGTTTATTTCTTAAACATGTAGTATTTCAGCCGCCATTTGTGTCCTGTGCGGAGTCTGAAGATTTGTGCTTGTTCTCGTCTGTGAAGTTGTGTATGTATTATCTTTCTATTGGATGGTCTGATTCCCTATTGGTTCTATAATTGCTTCCTATCAATCTCTATACCTGATCAGAGGCTTTGTCTAAATTAGGCTCGGTCCTTGCTCTGCCAGCCTGTCGGCCTCTCCATTTTCATGTAATTTCAATGTGAAGGGATCCATTACAATACAACCTTTCTTGAAATGCTGACAGTCCACGGAGTGACTGACTCTCTTATGTCTGCTAGTTTTGCATTGTCTGTTGTCTTCAGTATTGAAACAACTGACTTCGCTTTGCAAAGAGCTCTAAGTGTTTCAATTTAACCTTTTCAGTGTCGAATGATAAAGTATCACAAAATGGGACCTTCCATTGTAAAGAATGCCGATATATAGCTATACTAGGGTCATCGTTTTTTTTGTATTGTTTGCTTGTTTGTTTGATTTGTTAAGTGGTATCTTTAGCAGTTGCAATTCTCAGTGAACTGAATAATCCTTCTTCATTTGATTGCGTACTGTTTGGTTAAGCTTACTTTTTGTTTGGCAGTGTACTAGTTAATCTTCACTGAACCAATCTTAAATTCTACATTCTGTGTTTGTAAAAGAATCATTGTCTCCGTACACGAAATATCACTGCGTTTATTAATTCCAGTGTGAGTGTCAAGCGACTGACATAGGTAGAATTGAAATACAATTAACAAATGCAGTAACCGAACATATACTAGGGGGAATGGAAAAGAGAGTTAACAGTCCTCAGATATCCCGTGCCGCCGAAAGACTATAAAACACCGTCATCATCGTATTTCTCAACACCTAACAAAATGCGGTCATAGCGCGAAGAAAGAAAAGTGTTTCGTCTACTGTTTTCGACGACCAATAAATGATTGCTCAAATATAGTGAGGCCTAAGCAAAAAGACGGCTCCAGTAGGTTTTGTGCAAACAGAAAGAGCTCGTGGTAAATTTGAAATTTTTAAAATTTTTTGTTGCGTACCCCTTACTGATGCAGTCAACACCAGCATTTTCAGCTGTTGTTGATGTACTAGGCAAGTGTTACGTTCAGTAGTTTGCCATTACTTTCTGAACGACAGGCCCCTATACCTTTTTCGAAAAAACCAGCACCGCTGTGTTTCGAACCCGGGTAAACGGGCTCACAAACCGCGTTCGCAAGCCCTTAGCCAGAGGGATAAATGATGTTCCACATTCGCCTGCGAAAGTGGAGAAAGATTAGTCACTTATTCCTTCTTGGATCCAGGCCTGTTCAATATGAAGAAGCTATCAAACCACAGACCCAGGGTCTAGGAAACTGTTTTGTAATACATTTTAATGGGGGAAGCGGGAAGGGGGGGGGGGGAGACCGGAGTGTAAGCGATAGCAATAAGAATAAGAAGACAGTTAATGTCAGTCAAGTAAACATTAAACAATCCATTTTCTGCACATGAAAGCATACTGAATATATTGTGCTAACTCGGTATGTTTATAAACCAATGGATACTCCATTTGGTTTCCTTGGACTGCCAGAGTTAACAAACAACGATTGCCTGAAAGAGGTTAACAAAAAAAATAGAACATTATGTTCAACAATACGAAAGAGACAAACACATTTCTTTGTTCAAATGATGAGAAGAGATTTGATTGGTTGATTGATTGATTTAGGAACCGACATCACAGAATTCGGGGCATTCCCATAAGTGCTCCGTCCCCATCCTCAGCAGCCAGCCAAGAGTTCCAACACCAATAGTACCAGTAGCAATCTGATTATATGTCCGTCTCACCTTTCCTCTGAGCGTCGATCGTCGGCCAGATTCCCTCGTCACCCCTCGCTGTCGCATTCTTGCCAGACCATGGTGATCCATTTGCTCCTTCGAGGTGTACACATGCTCCCAAAAGGCCGCAACAACGTCTTCCTTATCATGCATGATGAGAAGAGAGATATTGGAGAACATCACGACAACTGGAAAGATCAAGGGAAAGAGAGGCAAGATCGAAAGGAAGAGACCAGGGGGAAGACCGAGAAGTAAATACCTGGATGGCTTGGCCACGTGGCATGGTCGAGACAGGAACACAGAGCTGACTAAGAGAAATGATGTTGGATGAATTGAGACGGTGGCATGGAGGAATATCATCAGCAGAGTTGACCCAGAAAACAAAAGACCGAGATCTGTGGAGAGCCATAAACGCCTAGGGCAGCTGGCAGGGCACTTGATGATGACTCCATTGGTTGTGTGCTCAAGTTTACGCCCACCCCTTTACTTCACATAACATTTCCTGGTACCTATGTTATATTGGGTCGACCTGGTAATCCAGTCGAATTTTTAAACCCCTAACCCGAAGGATTATGGTCGTCACTGGGAAGAAGGTAATAGCAAAATGTGATATACGAGTAAATGAGCAGTGAATCGATACAGTTATCTCGGCACAGTCATTACTGACCAATAAAAAGATATCAACTGAAACGAGAAAAAGAGTGTTGAGTTTCTACATAGAACCTATACTTTTGTGTGTATGTGAAGCGTGGACAATAAGCAGTCAAGCTGAAAAATAGCTGATGGCAGTGGAAATGTGGTTTCTGAGGAAAATGCAAAGAATACCATCTACAGACAGAAAAACCAATGAACAAGTTCTTCAAGAAACAAATGAAGATCGTAAACTGATTAGAGTCATTAGACGTAGACAGTCAAAATTATTTAGGCACGTTATGAGAAGAAATGAATTGGAGAACTTGGTGATAACTGGCAAGATCGAAGGGAAGAGACCCAGGGGAAGACCGAGAAGTAAATACATTGATGGCTTGGCCACGTGGCATGGTCGAGACAGGAACACAGAGCTGATCCACGACTCTGGTGATCGAGTGAGATGGCAGAACATGAGTAGTATATAGGGAGGTTATCCCTCGTAATGCATAAATTATGTGGAACAATCTTCCACTAGAAATCAAAGACACCACCAATCATGATACATACATTCGCAACCTGTTTGAACACTACCTTAGTACAGACTACATGCCCCCATAACAAACAACACAAAAAAGACAATAATGGTAACTTATCTCAAACGACAACTAGCCAAAAAACATTCCCTTATGTATGGCACGTTACACCCTCCTTAGGTATTTATAATGCCCATGTTAAACACTGCTTCAGTGAGTCATTTGTTATTGATTATTTTTCATGCGTTTTAATGTTCTTTTGTTGTCAAAAGTTGCTTCATAAGTGATGTTGAATGAAAGAATGTATGAGAGGAAATAGAGAAGAAGGGCAGAATGTCAGACGGGCCTGCGTGCCCAATTCTTAACCCTTTGAAAATAAAGACTTATTATTATTATTATTATTATTATTATTATTATTATTATTATTATTATTATTATTATTATTATTATTATAATGAGGGCGGTTTTGTGAGGGATGACAAAGAAAATAGAAGGAGGACCATGAGGACACATGAGGACCCGCATTTTTTAGTAAGCTCAAAGGGGAATGGGGGAACATAATTTATGCATAATCGATTGGTGTGTGTCGGCTGTTACGGGTTGATGTATTCGTATCTTTGGTAAGATCGGTGAACATCTGTGAGCAAAAAGTCGGTATTGCCGGCAGGTGTATATTAGTGTCGGGGTCGAGGGAGGTCGCTGGTGCCATCTGTTGTTTTTAATTACGGGCGGTGTCGGAATAAAATAATAAGAGCAGAGAAAGATGTGTAGGGTGGGTTGGTAAGTGGTGAAAGTGTGTGCGTAGTTGGTCATAGTGGGATATCACCAATGTGTAACAGGGGTTCTAGTTACTGCCATTGCGCTTGACAGGTTCGAATCTCAAGGTGTGGTTGAGGTAGTGTGGTGGTGGTCGAGTTGTAACGGAGCTAGGTGGTAGCATTGGTGGTTCGAATCACGCTGCTGGTCGATAACGATGTCCGCCCTAGACGGGTACTTTTTAAATGGCTACTAAGGGATGGTGAGGGTTGGTGAGGTGCCGCTGCCTCCCTCGCCCTCGTGTTGGGTTGTGGTCTGGGTCCTTCCAAGCTTTGTGTTTTCCTAGATCGATATTTTTTGATTGTCTGTGGGTTAAAAATGAATGTAAATGCCAGTTGTTGATATTAATCGGGGTATGTGTAACAAAGCACAGGTCGCCTGATACAGTACTCTGTATTGTTCATACTCCCAGTCATCCTAACTGTGGCGCCAGGGTCTATGCCTCATGGCTCGTGGTGAGGTCTATGCCTCCCTCGTGTTGGGTTGTGATCTGGGTTCTTCCACGCTTCGTGTTTTTCCTAGATCGATATTTTTTTTTGGATTGTCTGTGGGTTAAAAAAGAATTTAAATGGCCGGTAAATTATGCAAGGTAGTTGGTGATATTAATCGGAGTATGTGTAACAAAGGAAAAGATCAATTGAACTAGGTGGGTAGGCTCAGTAAAGATGAGTTCGATAACGGCGGCGGCATCGTTCCTAATTGTTTCACAAGCTGTAACCAGCTGTATAACCCTTCCTTGTCTTCACATTTGTATGGTAACACTGTCACATTGGAGATGCGCGTGATAAAGCTGTCAGCCATGGTAAAGAAGAAAAAAAAATAATTATCTTCCCGTTTGTATAGACGTACACAAGCTAGTTGGTACCATAGGCCCCCTCATATGGAGGTGATAAGTTCGAAGCTCGATTCTTTATCGTTGGTAAGTGTATGGGGTGCGTAGTTGGTCATAGAGGGATATCACCAGTGTGTAACAGGGGTGTCTAGTTGTTGTCAATGCGCTTGATAGGTTCGAGTCCTACTGTGTGGTGGAGTAGTGTAGTAGTAGTAGTCAAGGGTTAACGGGGATAGGTGGTGTTGTAGGCATCGTTTGAGAGTCGAAACACGCGCCTGGTTGATAAGGGTGTCCACCCTAGGCGGCTCTTTTTAAGTGTATTCTAAGCCGTAAATGTATAACAACGGTGTCTAGTTGCTGCCATAGCGCTTGTCAGGTTCGAAACCTGCTGTGTGGTGGTGTAGTGTGGCAGTGGGCGAGTATGTAACGCAGCTAGGTGGTATCATTGGCGATTCAAATCACGCCCCTGGTCGCTAACTATACCCAACATAGGCGCCAGAGAAGCGGATCCCGCTATGTGGGGAATCTGTTAAAGTAACATTGGTGTCACGTGTTTCGTATCTTTGTTAAAGGTTGGTTTACAACATCTGTGACCAAAAAGTCAGTATTATCCACATGTGTATCGTAAAATAAATAATGTGTATTGGGAATTAGGTGTGCTGGCGACAGTTGGTACTATTAATTATATCACCATTATATGTTAACAAAGGAGAACTCAGGTGAATCGTGTGTCGACCAATGCGGGAGAGATTGCCTGCCTCGCAATTTACTCTGTAATGCCAATAGCTTCAGTTTTCCTATTGCGGTTATTAGTGAGCTGTAGAAACCTGTAGTGGTTTATGCACTATCGTCACACAGTATAAAGGAAAACTTTAGAAAGTCAAGATGGCGGCTAGTACTAGTAGTGGTAGGTATGGCTTAGTGATATTCGTTGTTAAGGGGTGGGTGAGTGGCGGCGTGAGTAGATAAAAGCTTCCGAGCCACTTTCATCATACACTTTCAGATCGTTAAAGGAAATCCTTGAAGAAAATAAAAAAACAATAAAATAAAAAAGTAAAGAGGACCCTCCATGTCGTTGTGGGTGTCGGACTTGAAGCAGATCGAACCTGATGGTGGCGTAAGGCCATAAAAATTAAACAACATGACTGCTAGCTGTTCTATAATGCGGCAAAACTATGTGCAGACCTCCATCCTTTGAGATGAGTCTGATTGAGGCTTCCGGCGGCAGCTTGACTTGTGAAGCAAACAAACTGATGCGTGGCTTACAACCAATCAGGGTGTTGGTCTTAGAATTGATCCACATTTTATGTTAGACAATCACTGATTGGCTGGCAACTATACTGTGGGCGGGGCTTACTTTATGTAATATATAACCAACTCACCAGCTCTCACTCACCTTGCGCTTTACACAAGAACGACGAACGACCGAGTCTTCAATTTTGTGGTTATTCAACTGCTATTTGCCTTCAAGCGTAGAAAGTTTGCCAGGCACCTGTTTGTCTTAGTATCTACGGACTATCAACCATATACGGACATACCGATTTAGTGGAGCTGTCTCCCAGTTTTTGGCTATTCACAACTGACTTGTAAGAATTCTCAACCAGTTTCTTACCCAGACGCATCCCAAGTGTAAGCATCAGCATTATTCTGCCTTAGTTTACAACGGCATCTGCAAAGATTTCATCACCAGTTGAAACAGAGACTGGTACAGCTTGTTCGGGTTTGATACCGCATACTAAACTAGTGAACATTACATCTTGTTGTTTGGATATTTGGTATCCTAAACTAGTCAACGTCAAGTTATCTACCAATAGTGCAAGTTATAAACTAATTATATTCAACATCATATACAGAGGCTCGGTGTGAACAGGTTTCAAGTCGAGTGTTGATTATCTCACTATCAACTCGCTAGTGAACGTACCTAAAAAGATGTCTACTAGGCAAGCATCTAAGAACCACTTATGTGCAACTTGTGGGAAAGGTTTCACTGATGCAAGTAATCTTCGTCGCCATATTCGTACCAGTCACAGTACCAAGGAGCAAGTGTATTCGTGTCAAACTTGTGGTCATAATTTCAACAGGAAAGACAATCTACAACGCCACATTACAAAAGAACACACAACACCAGGATCACCAGCCAGTGTAATACCAACAGAAACTTCAACACATTTTTCACCAACAGTGCGTAAGAGACCAGCGGCTACTAATAGCGAGGTGGCAGTCAGCGAGAAGAATACTAAACAAGATAAAAACACCTATCCAGTTAGCGACACACAACCCAAGGATGAAGCGGCTTTTCTACACATGCTACCAAATGATGTCAAACAAGTATACACCGACAACTGGAATAGTACCAAAACACATCACAAGATCAACAAATATATGTCTGTCTATACATTTTTATTGGTCCACAGACACAGCACCCTAAAGACTGGACAGATATCTTGTACACGATCTTTAACACTCAAAGGAGCATATTCAAAATCAACTTTAGTTATCATGTAGTCCTTAGGCACATCGAAACACAAGCTCTTCACTTCTACCACGCATCTTTCAATAACGCTTCTGTCTTAGAAATTCCACAACTAATTCGAAGCAGACAAAACTTTGACGATTTTATGAAAACAGTAAACGAACACGACATTCTTACATACGCTAGGCAACAACGTCCAAATACCAAATACACTACAGAGACGATTCCAGCTATAAGTTTTTATCTCTATCATATCCCAGAATTCTGTCTCGTTTATTAAATAACCACCGTTTATGACCAAGGTTCGACACCGTTGTGCATGGTGTGTATATGATCATATTAGGTATAACACCACCGGTTGATCAACCATTTTGTGTACTGATATTATGCTTCATTTTATTTTTGTAAAATTTACTGGAAATACTGTAAAATAAACAGTTATATGTATAATAATTGCGTTCCCTTGTTGGTTTTTAGTGTTGACGGTCCATATGGGTGTCATGTAATGAGCTGGTGTTACATGTTGATGGTCAAGAATATTTCAACCAAACTTATAAATATATCGACCATACAGGAAAATGTGTTAACCAAAGACAAAAACTATGGGTCAAGTAAAGAAAAAAGTTCAAACAAGCTTATAAAAAATAGGAAATAATGCTAGTCAAACTAATAACAAATGGTGGTCAAATACAGAAATATCTCATTGGAATTTACAACAAGCAAGACAATATAATAGTAAAATCAAGAAATATGTTGACCGAAGTAATACAATAGGCAGAACGATGGACAAACTTATAAATATTTCACTCAATCTTATAAAGACTAGGGAAATTTGTTAGCCAAATAGGCAAAATATTGGTCAGATACACAAATATCTCAATCAAACTTATAAAAAGTAGGAAAATTGTTAGTCAAACTAATAAAAAGGGTGGCCAAAAACATAAATATCTCAACCAAACTTATATAACGTAGGAAAAATGATAACCAAACTAATTTAAAATGGTAATAAAAATAGGAAAATCTCGACCAAACTTATAAAAAGAAGGAAAATTGTAAGTCAAATGTAAAACATATTAAGCAAATATGAAATCGTATCAACCAAATAGGAAAAATATCGCTCAAACTTATAAATAGCGCGTCCAAACTTATAAAAAGTAGGAAAATGTGTTAGCCGAAGGGTGAAAATATTGCTCAAATTAAGAAACATGTCGACCGAAGTAGGAAAATACGTGCTTCAATGTATAAAAACGTTGGGTAAACACAGAAAGATGTCGACCAAACTGATAAAAATCTTCACCAAACTTATGAAATGTAGGAACATTTTCTAACCAAAAGGGGATAATGTCGGCCAAATACAGAAATATCTCCACCAAACTTATGAAAAGTAGGAACATTTGTTAACCAAATAAGAAAAAAATATTGGCCATGTAAAGAAATAGCGCATCCAAACTGACAAAATATAGGAAACTTTATTAGCCAAAGGTAAAAACTATTGACCATGTAAATAAATTGCTCGTCCAACCCCATAAAAGGTAGGTAAATTTCTTACCCAAATGTGAAAAAGATCGGCCAATCTTATAAATGGCTCATCCAAACTTATAAAAAGTAGGAAAACAATATTAGCCAAATCAACTAAAAGGCTGACCAAACTTATAAATATATCATCCAAACTGACCAAAGTAATACAAATATTGGGTAAATATAGAAATATGTCGACCAAACTTTTACAAATCGCCAGTAAATTTATGAAAAATATGACATTTTGTTAACTAAATGTGAAAAAATATCGACCAAACTTATAAAAAGCTCTGCCAAACTTATGAAAAGTAGGAAACTTTGTTAACCCACACGAAGAAAATTATTAACCAAAGATAGAAAAATATCGACCTAAATAGGAAAATGTGTTAGCCAAATGGGAAAAAATATTGGCCAAGTAAACACATATTTCAACCAAACTTATAAATATGTCATCCAAATTTACAAAAAATAGGAAAATTTGTCGACCAAGTAAGAAAATATATTACCAAAACTGGAAAAGATACTAATCAAAGTGAGAAAAATACCAACCAAACTAAGAAATATGTTTGGTAAAGTAAGAAAAAAGTTGGCCAAAGTAATAAATACGCTAGCCAAATGAAGAAATATTAACCAAAAGGAGAAAAAATTATAGCAAACTAAGAAATTTGCTTTCACAACTTGTCGAATTGCCCTACCAACTACCCCATTTGCTTTCACAACTTATCCAATTGACCAATTAACCTCACAAATTCCCCACTGACTCTCACAATTTTACCACTTGCCATTACAACGTGTCGACTCCCTCTCACAATTTACCCAAAGGTGTTTACTATAAGTATTATATATCCACAATCAACCGCTCTCACATTCACAAGAATAACGAAATACTGGGATTTAAGCCTGTTTTTAATCAATTTCTTTGTTTGCAGTCAAAGCATAGAAATTCCGCCAACCACCTTGTTGTTGAAGTATCCAAGGACTTAGTTTATCAGCCATATATTCGCCTACAGATTTAGCGATGTCCTCTTCCAAGTCTTGGACATTCACATCAGCGTTGTAAGAATTATCAACCAGATGCTTACCCAGACGCATGCCAAAGGTAAACAGCATAATTATTCTCCCATAGTTGATGACGTTATCACCAAAGAATTCATCACTGACTAAAACAAAGACTTGGAAAACATGTTCGGGCTTGATACTGTCTTCTAGTCTCGTGAACAACACAGATTGTTGTTTGGCTATTTGACCGACTAAACAAGACAACGTCGAGTTATTTGCCTTTTTGGAATTTTAGGAACTAATAGTAGTCAGCGCCATATTCACCATCTCGCTATGAACTTGTTTCAAGTCAATCGTTGCTTGTGCCATTATTATACTGATAGCTAACGTTCATCAAAAGATGTCTAGAAGTCAAACTGCTGATCCACTATTGTGAAAAGGTGCAAAGTGGTCAAAATGGATAATAACGTAATACTTGTATAAAGAGATGGACTCATCTCTTCTGGTTGGTCAAATTACCCAACCTACTGGAGATAAAGCGGTTGTCACCGAAACCACTAGACGCGTGTTTGTGACAAGGGATGTGATTATCGATCAGTATGGTCACTGTTAATTAAAATTTAAAAAGTAAAGTTCGACAAGAACATCCCTTGTCACAAACACGCGTCTAGTGGTTTCGGTGACAACCGCTTTATCTCCAGTAGGTTGGGTAATTTTACCAACCAGAAGAGACGAGTCCATCTCTTTATACAAGTATTATGTTATTATCCATTTTGACCACTTTGCACCTTTTCACAATAGTGGATCAGCAGTTTGACTGCTAGACATCTTTTGATGAACGTTAGCTATCAGTATAATAATGGCACAAGCAACGATTGACTTGAAACAAGTTCATAGCGAGATGGTGAATATGGCGCTGACTACTATTAGTTCCTAAAATTCCAAAAAGGCAAATAACTCGACGTTGTCTTGTTTAGTCGGTCAAATAGCCAAACAACAATCTGTGTTGTTCACGAGACTAGAAGACAGTATCAAGCCCGAACATGTTTTCCAAGTCTTTGTTTTAGTCAGTGATGAATTCTTTGGTGATAACGTCATCAACTATGGGAGAATAATTATGCTGTTTACCTTTGGCATGCGTCTGGGTAAGCATCTGGTTGATAATTCTTACAACGCCGATGTGAATGTCCAAGACCTGGAAGAGGAGTTCGCTAAATCTGTAGGCGAATATATGGCTGATAAACTAAGTCCTTGGATACTTCAACAACAAGGTGGTTGGCGGAATTTCTATGCTTTGACTGCAAACAAAGAAATTGATTAAAAACAGGCTTAAATCCCAGTATTTCGTTATTCTTGTGAATGTGAGAGCGGTTGATTGTGGATATATAATACCTATAGTAAACCCCTTTGGGTAAATTGTGAGAGGGAGTCGACACGTTGTAATGGCAAGTGGTAAAATTGTGAGAGTCAGTGGGGAATTTGTGAGGTTAATTGGTCAATTGGATAAGTTGTGAAAGCAAATGGGGTAGTTGGTAGGGCAATTCGACAAGTTGTGAAAGCAAATTTCTTAGTTTGCTATGATTGTTTCTCCTTTTGGTTAATATTTCTTCATTTGGCTAGCGTATTTATTACTTTGGCCAACTTTTTTCTTACTTAACCAAACATATTTCTTAGTTTGGTTGGTATTTTTCTCACTTTGATTAGTATCTTTTCCAATTTTGGTAATATATTTTCTTACTTGGTCGACATATTTTCCTATTTTTTGTAAATTTGGATGACATATTTATAAGTTTGGTTGAAATATGTGTTTACTTGGCCAATATTTTTCCCATTTGGCTAACACATTTTCCTATTTAGGTCGATATTTTCTATCTTTGGTTAATAATTTTCTTCGTGTGGGTTAACAAAGTTTCCTACTTTTCATAAGTTTGGCAGAGCTTTTTATAAGTTTGGTCGATATTTTTTCACATTTAGTTAACAAAATGTCATATTTTTCATAAATTTACTGGCGATTTGTAAAAGTTTGGTCGACATATTTCTATATTTACCCAATATTTGTATTACTTTGGTCAGTTTGGATGATATATTTATAAGTTTGGTCAGCCTTTTAGTTGATTTGGCTAATATTGTTTTCCTACTTTTTATAAGTTTGGATGAGCCATTTGTAAGATTGGCCGATCTTTTTTCACATTTGGGTAAGAAATTGTCCTACCTTTTATGGGGTTGGACGAGCAATTTATTTACTTGGTCAATAGTTTTTACCTTTGGCTAATAAAGTTTCCTATATTTTGTCAATTTGGATGCGCTATTTCTTTACATGGCCAATATTTTTTTCTTATTTGGTTAACAAATGTTCCTACTTTTCATAAGTTTGGTGGAGATATTTCTGTATTTGGCCGACATTATCCTCTTTTGGTTAACAAATTTTCCTACATTTCATAAGATTGGCGGAGATTTTTTATCAGTTTGGTCGACATCTTTCAGTGTTTACCCAACGTTTTTATACATTGAAGCACGTATTTTCCTACTTCGGTCGACATGTTTCTTAATTTGAGCAATATTTTCACCCTTCGGCTAACACATTTTCCTACTTTTTATAAGTTTGGACGCGCTATTTATAAGTTTGAGCGATATTTTTCCTATTTGGTTGATACGATTTCCTATTTGCTTAATATGTTTTACATTTGACTTACAATTTTCCTTCTTTTTATAAGTTTGGTCGAGATTTTCCTATTTTTATTACCATTTTACATTAGTTTGGTTATCATTGTTCCTACGTTTTATAAGTTTGGTTGAGATATTTATGTATTTGGCCACCCTTTTTATTAGTTTGACTAACAATTTTCGTACTTTTTATAAGTTTGATTGAGATATTTGTGTATCTGACCAATATTTTGCCTATTTGGCTAACAAATTTCCCTAGTCTTTATAAGATTGAGTGAAATATTTATAATTTTGTCCATCGTTCTGCCTATTGTATTACTTCGGTCAACATATTTCTTGATTTTACTATTATATTGTCTTGTTTGTTATAAATTCGGATGAGATATTTCTGTATTTGACCACCATTTGTTATTAGTTTGACTAGCATTATTTCCTATTTTTTATAAGCTTGTTTGAACTTTTTTCTTTACTTGACCCATAGTTTTCGTCTTTGGTTAACACATTTTCCTGTTTGGTCGATATATTTATAAGTTTGGTTGAAATATTCTTGACCATCAACATGTAACACCAGCTCATTACATGACACCCATAAGGACCGTCAACACTAAAAACCAACTAGGGAACGCAATTATTATACATATAACTGTTTGTTTTACAGTATTTCCAGTAAATTTTACAAAAATAAAATGAAGCATAATATCAGTACACAAAATGGTTGATCAACCGGTGGTGTTATACCTAATATGATCATATACACACCATGCACAACGGTGTCGAACCTTGGTCATAAACGGTGGTTATTTTTTAAATGAGACAGAATTCTGGGATATGATAGAGATAAAAACTTATAGCTGGAATCGTCTCTGTAGTGTATTTGGTATTTGGACGTTGTTGCCTAGCGTATGTAAGAATGTCGTGTTCGTGTACTGTTTTCATAAAATCGTCATAGTTTTGTCTGCTTCGAATTAGTTGTGGAATTTCTAAGACAGAAGCGTTATTGACAGATGCGTGGTAGAAGCGAAGAGCTTGTGTTTCGATGTGCCTAAGGACTACATGATAACTAAAGTTGATTTTGAATATGCTCCTTTGAGTGTTAAAGATCGTGTACAAGATTGTCCAGTCTTTAGGGTGCTGTGTCTGTGGACCAATAAAAAATGTATAGACAGACATATGTTTGTTGATCTTGTTATGTGTTTTGATACTATTCCAGTTGTCGGTGTATACTTGTTTGACATCATCTGGTAGCATGTGTAGAGAAGCCGCTTCATCCTTGGGTTGTGTGTCGCTAACTGGATAGGTGTTTTTATCTTGTTTAGTATTCTTCTCGCTGACCTCCACCTCGCTATTAGTAGCCGCTGGTCTCTTACGCACTGTTGGTGAAAAATGTGTTGAAGTTTCTGTTGGTATTACACTGGCTGGTGATCCTGGTGTTGTGTGTTCTTTTGTAATGTGGCGTTGTAGATTGTCTTTCCTGTTAAAATTATGACCACAAGTTTGACACGAATACACTTGCTCCTTGGTACTGTGACTGGTCCGAATATGGTGACGAAGATTACTTGCATCAGTGAAACCTTTCCCACAAGTTGCACATAAGTGGTTCTTAGATGCTTGCCTAGTAGACATATTTTTAGGTACGTTCACTAGCGAGTTGATAGTGAGATAATCAACACTCGACTTGAAACCTGTTCACACCGAGCCTCTGTATATGATGTTGAATATAATTAGTTTATAACTTGCACTAATGGTAGATAACTTGACGTTGACTAGTTTAGGATACCAAATATCCAAACAACAAGATGTAATGTTCACTAGTTTAGTATGCGGTATCAAACCCGAACAAGTTGTACCAGTCTCTGTTTCAACCGGTGATGAAATCTTTGCAGATGCCGTTGTAAACTAAGGCAGAATAATGCTGATGCTTACACTTGGGATGCGTCTGGGTAAGAAACTGGTTGAGAATTCTTACAAGTCAGTTGTGAATAGCCAAAAACTGGGAGACAGCTCCACTAAATCGGTGTGTCCGTATATGGTTGATAGTCCGTAGATACTAAGACAAACAGGTGTCTGGCAAACTTTCTACGCTTGAAGGCAAATAGCAGTTGAATAACCACAAAATTGAAGACTCGGTCGTTTGTCGTTCTTGTGTAAAGCGCAAGGTGAGTGAGAGCTGGTGAGTTGGTTATATATTACATAAAGTAAACCCCGCCCATAGTATAGTTGCCAGCCAATCAGTGATTGTCTAACATAAAATGTGGATCAATTCTAAGACCAACACCCTGATTGGTTGTAAGCCACACATCAGTTTATTTGCTTCACAAGTCAAGCTGCCGCCGGAAGCTTCAATCAGACTCATCTCAAAGGATGGAGGTCTGCACATAGTTTTGCCGCATTATAGAACAGCTAGCAGTCATGTTGTTTAATTGTTATGGCCTTACGCCACCATCAGGTTCGATCTGCTTCAAGTCCGACACCCACAACGACATGGAGGGTCCTCTTTACTTTTTTATTTTATTGTTTTTTTTTTTTCTTCAAGGATTTCCTTTAACGATCTGAAAGTGTATGATGAAAGTGGCTCGGAAGCTTTTATCTACCCACGCCGCCACTCACCCAACCCTTAACTACGAATATCACTAAGCCATACCTACCACTACTAGCACTAGCCGCCATCTTGACTTTTTAAAGTTTTCCTTTATACTGTGTGACGATAGTGCATAAACCACTACAGGTTTCTACAGCTCACTAATAACCGCAATAGGAAAACTGAAGCTATTGGCATTACAGAGTAAATTGCGAGGCAGGCAATCTCTCCCGCATTGGTCGACACACGATTCACCTGAGTTCTCCTTTGTTAACATATAATGGTGATATAATTAATAGTACCAACTGTCGCCAGCACACCTAATTCCCAATACACATTATTTATTTTACTATACACATGTGGATAATACTGACGTTTTGGTCACAGATGTTGTAAACCAACCTTTAACAAAGATACGAAACACGTGACACCAATGTTACTTTAACAGATTCCCCACATAGCGGGATTCGCTTCTCTGGCGCCTATGTTGGGTATAGTTAGCGACCAGGGGCGTGATTTGAATCGCCAATGATACCACCTAGCTGCGTTACATACTCGCCCACTGCCACACTACACCACCACACAGCAGGTTTCGAACCTGACAAGCGCTATGGCAGCAACTAGACACCGTTGTTATACATTTACGGCTTAGAATACACTTAAAAAGAGCCGCCTAGGGTGGACACCCTTATCAACCAGGCGCGTGTTTCGACTCTCAAACGATGCCTACAACACCACCTATCCCCGTTAACCCTTGACTACTACTACTACACTACTCCATCACACAGTAGGACTCGAACCTATCAAGCGCATTGACAACAACTAGACACCCTTGTTACACACTGGTGATATCCCTCTATGACCAACTACGCACCCCATACACTTACCAACGATAAAGAATCGAGCTTCGAACTTATCACCTCCATATGAGGGGGCCTATGGTACCAACTAGCTTGTGTACGTCTATACAAACGGGAAGATAATTATTTTTTTTTCTTTACCATGGCTGACAGCTTTATCACGCGCATCTCCAATGCGACAGTGTTACCATACAAATGTGAAGACAAAGAAGGGTTATACAGCTGGTCACAGCTTGTGAAATAATTAGGAACGATGCCGCCGCCGTTATCGAACTCATCTTTACTTAGCCTACCCACCTAGTTCAATTGATCTTTTCCTTTGTTACACATACTCCGATTAATATAACCAACTACCTTGCATAATTTACCGGCCATTTAAATTCTTTTTTAACCCACAGACAATCAAAAAAAAAATATCGATCTAGGAAAAACACGAAGCGTGGAAGAACCTAGATCACAACCCAACACGAAGGAGGCATAGACCTCACCACGAGCCATGAGGCATAGGCCCCTGGCGCCACAGTTAGGATGACTGGGAGTATGAACAATACAGAGTACTGTATCAGGCGACCTGTGCTTTGTTACACATACCCCGATTAATATCAACAACTGGCATTTACATTCATTTTTAACCCACAGACAATCAAAAAATATCGATCTAGGAAAACACAAAGCTTGGAAGGACCCAGACCACAACCCAACACGAGGGCGAGGGAGGCAGCGGCATCCCTCACCAGCCCTCACCACCCCTTAGTAGCCATTTAAAAAGTACCCGTCTAGGGCGGACATCGTTATCGACCAGCAGCGTGATTCGAACCACCAATGCTACCACCTAGCTCCGTTACAACTCGACCACCACCACACTACCTCAACCACACCTTGAGATTCGAACCTGTCAAGCGCAATGGCAGTAACTAGAACCCCTGTTACATATTGGTGATATCCCACTATGACCAACTACGCACACACTTTCACCACTTACCAACCCACCCTGCACATCTTTCTCTGCTCTTATTATTTTATTCCGACACCGCCCGTAATTAAAAACAACAGATGGCACCAGCGACCTCCCTCGACCCCGACACTAATATACACCTGCCGGCAATACCGACTTTTTGCTCACAGATGTTCACCGATCTTACCAAAGATACGAATACATCAACCCGTAACAGCCGACACACACCAATCGATTATGCATAAATTATGTTCCCCCATTCCCCTTTGAGCTTACTAAAAAATGCGGGTCCTCATGGGTCCTCATGGTCCTCCTTCTATTTTCTTTGTCATCCCTCACAAAACCGCCCTCATTACGAGGGATAACCTCCCTATATACTACTAACATGACCGCCCACGCTTATCGGCATGGCACATGATGGACGGAACCCGAAGGATATTCAAACACATTTCCACAGGTTCGGAAGGCAATCTTCCTGTTGACTGTCCTACCATGCTCCCTGTGTTAATGTATCATATTGTTATTCTTTCACCGGTCTTTCTTGGTGTTATTGTATTTTTGTATTTTATTTGTAATTTCAGTCGCTGTGTATTATCATGCCTCGTTGAATTATTTCTATGTTTCTTATGGCATTTGTTTGTGTGTTTTATTTCAATGTATTGTACATTATTGTGTTATTTTTCTCTGTAAAGTACTTTCATGGTGTCACTATTGCATTTTCACTTTGGCTTATTGTAATATTCTACTTTGTTGCATTATGGTAATGTGCTTGTTATGTTAACTCACTATGTATTATTATTGTGCCGTTTTGTATTTTTCTCAGTTGCGTATTGTCCTTATTGCTTTAGTTTACATTGCGTGAATTCTGCAGTTCGGCCCTGATGACATGAAACAAAATATGTCAGGCATTACAGTGTGAAGTCTATTGTTTGTGGTTTAATTTTTTTTTTAAATAAATACCGGAAAACATTTCTAAAAAATATAATGATATTTTAAGTGGATGTATTATTTCAGTGTGATACTGTACATTTTATTCTGCTGTGTTATTGTACATGCATGGTGTTATTTTGTGTTACTATCGCATTGTTTTGTGTTATTTTACTATAGATTCTACTTTGTAGCGTTATTTCACTGTGGATATTTAGATTGTTTCAGTATTCCACTGTACCATTGCACTTTGTCTGTTATTTCATAGTTGTTGTTTTTTTTTTAAATGTGTTGTTCGGTTGTTGTTTTTTCATGGCAATATTTCTCTTTTTATGTATGCCGACACCAAGTACCCAAAGGAAAGGCCAAACGGACATATAATCAGACTTCATCGTGCACCATTAGTACTGGGACTCTATGCTGGTTGTTGAAGATGACGACGGAGCAGTTATGGGAATGCCCCCGTGTGCTGCGATGTCTGTTCATGACTTAACTTGTCGACTTATTCCACGATATACTTGAATTAAGTTACCCTGTTTCTCTGCGTTATCGCATTGTGTTTGTGTTACATTGCTGTGCAAATTGTTATTCTATATTTCAACGCCTGTTATGTTAGTTGTTAGTGTAATCTGCATGGAAGCAGATGAGGATATCATTTACCAACCACTCCCGCCAATATCGGTCGGCAATCACAAGCAACAACAAAAACAAAAAAAACCTGGTGCAGAAACACAACACCTGATACAGATCAAAATAAGCAACATACAACTCCCCGCCGTTGTGATCCGTTCACAAATCACTTGTTGTGAAATAAATATATTGTGCCTATCTGTACCTTGATCTCGACACTGTGCCTTCAAAACATCTCCTACAGCAGTGGGCGGGATGGCTTGAACATACGATGTCCGTATCTAACTACCGTTGATCTGTATGCATACACGGCGGTGAAGGTATGCATTTGTTTTTACGACAAAAAGTACGGATCAATTAGTCGCTGTGGCGAAGTGGTCAAGCCGTTTGACTCATGCTCCGAAGGTTGTGGGTTCGATTCCGGACCGCACCCTTCGGTTTACGAGTTAAATGTTTAGGAGACTCCTGTGGGTCGTCGCTAAAAGCTACGGAGTTCGTGCTTTGTGCGACGCTTTCCGCGCTGCGGAAAGAGACCGAGCCATATGGGATAAAACCCGGTGCGATGAAGTCGACCCCGTCGACTTTTAAGCGACTTTTTTTTTTTTTTTTTATCGATCTCATCCTATGGTAGTGTATTACACGTCTAGCCTACTCGGACAACAGTAAACGATACTCAGTGTACCCTTATCATTATCAACAACATCAATCGTGAGCCAGGCAAGTTATGGAAGGCGTTTATGTCTCTCAACATATCTCAGTCGTTGGTGTTCTGGATCTAACCTGCAAATATCCCCTTTAACACCGTCTCACTCCACACATCATTTCTCTCTGGCTGTGTCTGCCTCATCTCCCTCTGATCTCTCCAGACATAATTACCCCATGACGTATATGCGTATCTCTGACTGCCAGCAGTTAGTCAGTCATCTGAGGTATTTCAACAACTGTGGCGAAGTGGTCAAGCCGTTTGACTCGTGCTCCGAAGGTTGTGGGTTCGATTCTGGGCCGCGCCCTTCGGTTTACGAGTTAAATGTTTCGGAGACTCCTGTGGGTTGTCGCTAAAAGCTACAGAGTTCGGGCTTTGTGCGACGCTTTCCGTGCTGCGGAAAGAGACCGAGCCATATGGAATAAAACCCGGTGCAATGAAGTCGACCCTGTCGACTTTTAAGCGACTTTTATTTTAACATGTTCCCCAAGAAGGTAAGCGTCCACATCTGAGAAGTGTGCTGGGCAAAGTTGCTACCAGAAAGAGAACCATGTTGAAGCGGATACCATTATATTGTGATTGTTCAGGAATAGTCTTTCCACTGCACCATTGCATCTTGTCTGTTATTTCATTGTTGTTAAAAGCTTGCTCGGTTCTTTTTCTTTGTACTATTTCACTGTTTTTCGGTGTCCAATACCTTCCATCTCAGTACATGACCAACGAAGTACCGTGTTCTAGTTTCATTAGCCTCTTTTTTCCCCCCTAACAACTATTCCAGAGCGAACTCCATGGAAAGATGAGCACAGACTATCATTACAAATCCAGACAAAAGTGAAGGAATATTTGACAAGGAAGAACAGAACAGCGTGCAGCGCAGAACAGCCACTCTCAGCTTCCTTGATGAAGAATACCCACATGACCTCTGGATCCGAATCTACACAGATGGGTCGGCACAAAATGCTGTTCGAAATGGAGGAGCTGGAGAGTACATAGAATACCCAAATAATAGTAGGGACACAGCCAGAGTACCGACAGGAAAGTATTGCCATAACTATGATGCTGAAATTGAGGCAATCAAGATAGCAACAGAGAAATTACTAAATACATGCAATGGTACACAACCTGTGGTGCTACTGACAGATGCGAAATCAGTTCTCGAGGCGCTCCTGTCTGGAAAATTGCCAGTACTAAGGACACTACTTTCTGAACTTAGCAGTCAGCATAAGATCACCATACAGTGGATACCATCCCACTGTGGAGTACCAGGAAACGACAGAGCTGATCAATTGGCTAAGGAAGGAGCCAAAGAAGAACAGCCTGATGTGCCCGTTTCATACCACCAAAAGAAAAGAATGATCAAATCAGTCAGAAAGCCACCAAAACCTGGGCAAGATGACTACCACGTTATGGACAGACCAGAACAAGTCATTATTCTGCGCCTCAGAACAGGACACAATAGATTACGCAACCACATGTATACAAAATTCAAGTTTGGTGACTCAGCCATGTGCACATGTGGATTGGCGTCGCAGACAGCAGAGCACATACTCCAAGACTGTCCAAAATATAACATATTTAGGCAAACCTTCTGGGCTAGAGAGACGACAGTGGAAAATAAACTCTATGGACCACTGTGTGAACTGAAAAAGACAGTTAAATTCATACAAGAGACAACATTGCAGATATAGACATATTTCAAGCGAACGAAAGAAGAATAAAAACGTTAGCCTCTTTTAGGCAATCCTTGCTACCTCGTGGACGTTTAAAATTCCCCTGCAATAGATCATCACGAAGTGCAGGTGGAATATGACCTAAGCAATCAGTTCTGTTTTGTTTTGTTGTGTAGTTGCGCGTCCTTTACAGGACATCGCAATCAACCCAAGCCTTATTTGTGATTTCTTAGCAAGTTTACGTTCAGTAGTTTGTAAATGCCTTGTGAACGACAGGTACTCATACCATTGTATGAAATAGCAACGTGAGGCGGTCTGCTGCCAAATCGCCAATGACCAGCACTCATACCACTGTAAGAAAACCAACACACGAGATCTGCTTCAAAATCGCCCGCAGCTGTGTTTCGAACGTGGTATGCGGGATTACGAACTGTATTCGTAACTTTTTTTGGGGGCCACAGCGCCGTCTGCTCACAGTTCAAGCCAGCTTAACATGAGTACCAGGAACAGTCTTTGGTAGTGAAGGCGTTAGTTAAGTTGGCAGATCTTCTCAGGGATCTCATGTCGCTGGTATTGATTTAGTGTTATTGCTATAAAAGGATAATTTCCAAGTTAGACGTAGGTAGCTTAGGGTTATTGTGAATATGTTATTTATTATGTGTCATTTTGCTGACATAGGTTAAAAAGTTAGTTACATGTCCTTTACTTGACGACGCAGTCAACCCCAGTAAGTTTTGGTTGTTTGCTATTTCTTAGCAAGTTTACGTTCAGTAGTTTGCCAATACCTTGTCAACGACAGTTACTCATACCATGGTATGA
The DNA here is from genome assembly GCA_963921405.1 of Cepaea hortensis. Classification (NCBI taxonomy): domain Eukaryota; kingdom Metazoa; phylum Mollusca; class Gastropoda; order Stylommatophora; family Helicidae; genus Cepaea; species Cepaea hortensis. The sequence goes on along the minus strand of OY992883.1, from coordinate 90,018,262 downwards.
AATACCAACGCGAAGCGGTCTGCTGCCAAATCGCCCGTGGCTGTGTTTCGAACTTGGTATGCAGGATTACGAATTGCGTCCGTAACTGCATCGTCATAGAGCCGGACATGAGTATATTTGGATATTTCAATATGGGTGATAGTTTACATATAAGCGCACTTGCTTTTTGACATCTGATTTCGATTTCTCTATCGTTTCTGTTATCATCTGTGATCATACTTCATCGGTAAATAAATTCTTTAAATTGATTCAGACGTATACTATTTATTTCTATATTTAGTATACCAAGTTCTCTGTTAACCTGTGTCATTCTAGTTCCAAGAAAACATTACCTCCAAATAATTAACCAAAACTTTTCTTCACCTTTCATTCGCATGCCCTGGTCATCAAATATATTTTTGTCTCCGGTACTGGTTAATCCTGAGATCAGACACAACCACTTGGTAGGTATTTTCTAACAGCCTTTTGTTAATTTTGGGCAGAAAACCCTTGTTCATAGTCGCCTTCCTACAGATACTTCGTACATCTAAATGTCACCGGAAGACATGATTGACATGCCCACGTATTATTCAGAAACCTTTGATTACACACCCCCCCCCTCCCCCACCTCCTTGAAAAAAATCATTTACATGCATATTTTGCAACCTAATATATGTTGTTATTTGCAAACGATATGACATGAAGTATATTGGACAGGCTGCTGACGCCTCGCCGACCACTTTAGGAAACACCTTTGGGATATTATTCAAACCTCTGACAAACCTGCCCCTAACCATTTCATTTTCTCTGACCACAATGGAGTTGACGATGTATGGGTGACAACATTGAAGCCCTGCTTCTCTAACAACTTCATTAGGCTTAAAATTGAAAGCCAATAAATTAACTCTCTGGGGTGCATCCATACAGCGGGAATCAATACTGATGTAGATGCAACTGCATAACTCTGCTGACTTCCGTCTAAATATTCATATCTGACTGGGACGCAAAGGTGTTTCCAAGGCACCAGGGCCGGGTTATATACTGGCCAAGACCTATTGACGCGTCCTCGTCGAGCGTCCTGGGCAACAGATTCATTTCGGGGTCCTGGCTAAAGTCAGTAGGATCGCCGATTCCTCCGAAGTCGGAGTGTGTCTGCCTATACGGCGAGGCACCACCAGTCTGCACACCAATAAGCCAGACATGGGACAACGGATACTCAACCAAACCCCAGGTCCTGTATGACATCGATGTTCGTCCATCATGAATGACGAGGACCATTAATTAGACTGCATCTTTTGATGAGGAACGAATGACTTGCGCTTTAGTTTTGTATAGCGAGGTAGTGGTCGCGCAGCTCCGTCGTCCCCGCTCTCTCGTCTGTGTCCATCTGGCTCCAGTGGCGAGCCTGGCAAGACGACTGGAAGACGGACACAGATGCAGTGGACGTTAGGCTGCCACGGCCGGTTATCCCTGTATATATTGGCACTCGAGAGCCACGTGCAAACGGCCCTTCCGTCAATTCTTTTAATTTTCAGTTTTAGGACAAGCGTAGCGACAAGCAATGAGCGTATGATTACTGATAGGATCCACAAGATTTCCTTCGCCGAAGACGGACTGACCGCCAGAACAGACCACACGCATATGAGGCGAGAAGCTGCCCACAGAAGATATTGCTCGTCTAGGTTGCAAACAGATCTCCCGATTTACGGTTGAGCCTCACCAGCGCACAAGTGCACATGGCGACTGACAGGATAGACATTCACGCACACGCAAGCCAAGAGTAGCATCGCTAAAGCGCGCCCTCCCGGTACAAGGTGATACATGCAAAACCACTGGACGCCTACCGACGAGCTTTCAAGCTACGCCGAAAGGACTGACCGAAATAAAGCTATACCAGTATGACATCACACAGATGCTGAACAACAGGATACAGGACTTCGCGTTGGAGCTCAAGCCAACGAACACAAGCAAGCAAGCAAGCATATCTGACTGTTTGCACACCTTTGGCCACACATTTCTTATTTTACACTTTTAACAGCTGAATTGGACTCAACCTTTGTATAAAAAGAGCACCTTTCAAACTGAACTCAACTGTTGTGCTTTCTTGACAAATAAGGAGTTGTGTTTTAATATTATTTTATAATTTTACGTTTTATTTTTTTCTGTAGATCTGTCTGTGTTGTCCCGTCCCCGATGTAATTTGTTGTGACCTAGAATACTTATTTTTATTTTATTATTATATATATTTGGAGTTGTCTCTTTTTGGGGGGGATATTCACTCTGTGATCTGTTCACCTTTATGGAATCCGTTGTAAGTTATGCACACTGTGCCTGTGTTTAGTATGTCTCATCTTTTCGCAGGCGCAATGAATATCTAACTGTTTGTTTTTCTTATGGTTCCATAAGCTTCATATTTAATGTTGATTCGGTTTGCCAGCACATATCGGTCGTATCTCATTGCACAGAAATATAATCCCGGGAAACATGTCCACGCGTTTGTTTGTTTAGCCCATACACGAATATCGATGAAGCGAAGAGATGAACCCTGGGCATGTGTTTCCTCACTACATTATTTCCCATCTTCAGACGAAGAACACTGTCCTGTCTCAGGCAGACAATATGGTGGTTGTTGCACTGGGATGATTATGTTTTATTTTACTGATAGCCTGGATAGCCCTCTTCTTTTCAAGTTATGATATTTCATTATCGTCTTCCTCACATCTCACTCGTTCTGTCAAGTTTATGTATTTCAGGTTTTCGTTCTGTTTAAAAGTCGCGTAAAAGTCGACAGGGTCGACTTCATTGCACCGGGATTTTATCCCATATGGCT
>OY992883.1:89970453-90010453 GCA_963921405.1 Cepaea hortensis | reverse complement strand
TCATATTACGTTCCATACGCACTTCGTTTAGACTATTAATGTGGTCTTGTAATTCTGCTTCTGATGTTGCTATTAGTGCTTGATCGTCCGCAAATAGGAGTTAGTTAATGCTGTAATTTGCCGTTTATTCTTCTTCTGTGCTCTGATCGTCATACTGTCTTCTTGCGGTCTCTGTTTGGCTGGTGTCTTTACATATGCTATCTATATGTTATGAACAAGAGAGGGGACAGGACACAACTCAAGATCTTATAGTGAAGGGTTCTGGGTGCCCTCCATTTGTTCTCACTATGCACTCATTATGCTGTCTCTGGGGCGGTCACGGCTTGCAAAGATTATTTTCATCTTCGTACCAGGGCATGCGGGAGTACAAGGAAATGAGTGGGCTGACAATCTCGCACATAAGGCTACTGTGGAGAGCGGAAGCGCCCTGGACCAGGCTGACATTCTGAATGCTCTACGAGAAGTAAGACTTTTACGAGAACCAAGTGATGACTGTGAATCTACAATCATGTTCAGACTGCGAGAACAGCAAATTAAAAGAGGTGTGGTGAAACAAGAATACTATGCAGGAAGCCAAAGAAGATCAATAAACCATCACAGAACTGGTGTCGTTAGCCACTACACGCTGCGGGATTTGCTGAGGAGGGGATCCGAGCTCTTAGGGACTGAATGGTTCGATGTGCAATGAGGATGGTCTGTCGACTAATTAACTAATTATTCACTGTTGTTGTATAAGCTTCTACAATGTGTGGAGTGTGTACTGACTCCATATCGTTTAACGATGTCCCACAGCTTGTTTCTATTTACTCTTTCAAACGCCTTTTCTTAGTCGATAAAGGCTAAGAAGAGTATTTAATTAAATTCAGTTATTTTGTCAAATAAGTTGTCTAAGGGCAAAAATGGCATATGTGCATCCTTTTTTTTTCTTAAAAAATCCAAGTTGTGTTTCGCTTAGCTGGGGTTCAATTGTATTTAGTAACCTTTGCTCAAGAATTTTGCAGTATGACTTAAAAATGAAATACCTCTCTGTTATGTGAAGTCTCTGTTACTGCATTTGTTTTTCCAAGTTGTAATAATTATGGCGTTTCTCCAGTCTCGTGGTGTCTGTTGTTCTATCCAAATATGCTTAAATAGTCTATGTAGCCAAGCTGTTCCTACTTCTCGTGCTGCTTTAATTAGTTCATTTTGTATTTCATCTTGATCCGGTGATTTATTAAATGGGGATAATCTGATGGCTTCTCCAAATTCTTCTTTCAGTATGTCTGGTTCTAGTTCTTCGATGGCATCTGTGCCGGTTTCCTGAATTTATGTGGCATTTGATGATATGTTGAGAAGTTGTTCGAAGTACCTTTTTTATGTTGCATATCCCTTGCAGGACGTTGCAGTCAACACCAGCATTTTTCAGCTGCAGTTGATGTACTAGGCATGTTTTTATGTTCAGTAGTTTGCCATGGCTTTCTGAACGACTAGCTCTCATACAAACACGTTATAACACAACGCGACACGGTCTGCTGAACAAATCGGTCGCGGCTGCGTTTCTAACGCCTGGTAAGCGGCTCATGAACCGCGTTCGCAAGCCTTTCCCATCATTTTAGGATTTGTTTTTTTAACTTATTGGTTCTCCTTTTTCGCTATTAATTAGTTCAGTTGGGCCAAAGGGTTCTGCTCTAGTTCTCATTGAACTGATCTTTTATAGAAGTTTCTAGTTGCCTCCTTGTAGTTGTTATTTAGGGTTTCTCCATATTCCTCCCAGTATTTGTGTTTTTCTCTCTGTACTTTTCTATTCACATGTCTTATTGCTATTCTATATTCGATGTAATCACGGTCCTGTTTGCTTTTCACCCACATTTTATAATTTTCCCTTTTCTTTTTTACAGCTTCTTTTACCTTTTCCGTTCATAAACTTGGTATTTTCTTTATACGTGTTTTGGGTATTTTCGTGGTGCCACATGTTATTTGTGCAGTATTCAAAATGCTGGATTTGAAAACCTCCAATTTTTCTTCCATTGTTTTTCTTTCTATAGGTAATTTTACAAAGTGTTCAGTTAGTTCTGTCTCATAATTTTTCCTTACTGCCTCGTCTTTGGGGGTTTTTGAAGTTTACTTATTCGCATGGCGTGTATTTTCCTCGTCTTTGATTTCTTCTTCTGTTGGTTCTTATTATGGCAATAACTACTTTGTGATATGTGTTTATACTTAAGTTGGGCACTGCCCTTACATCTAATATATTTCTGTTTCTGTTATTTCTTGTTAATATAAAATCAGTTTGGCATTTGGTATCTAGATCGTTCCATTTAGACCAGGTGTATATTTGTAAGTCTTTGCTTCCATGTCCGCCCCATATTATTCACTTATATCACTACTTATCTGCTCCACGTATTTTTGGGTGTTCGTCTGCAGTATACATCTAGCAAGCCGCCATATCGCTGTTTGAATTTTCGAGCACTACCCTCCAGTTAGAGAGAGAGAGAGAGAGAGAGAGAGAGAAAGAGAGAGAGAGAGAGAGAAGGGGGAGGGAGGGTGAATAGAGATAAAGAAAATGACAGTGAAGAGAAGAGAGGGGAAGTTAAGATGACCACAATGAGACAGGAGGAATGTGAACAAGAGAGACCGGGACAGAGAGAGAGAGAGAGAGAGAGAGAGAGAGAGAGAGAGAGAGGGGGGGGGGGGGTAGGGAGGGCAGAGAAAGAGGGAAAGAAATGAGAGAGGTACAGTGGGTGGACAGACACAATGGAAGATATAAAGAAAGCGAGACAGAGAAAAACATGAAAAGAAAGAGAAGCAGAAGAAACTAGGAGATTGAAAGAGATAAATTCGAGACTCAAACGGAGAAAGTAAAAAGATGGGGAAGATAACATTGAGAAGCAGATTAAGAGAAGAACATACAGAGAGATACAGGGTGATCTAATGTGGAAAGAAAAAAGACAGACAGACTGACAGGCGCACAGGAAAAACAGACAGTGACTATATATTCACCGATGACAGGCAATAATGATCACAAACACAACTCATTGGCGTATTGACAAAATGTATAGGCTCCCCCAGGTGTACTTGTCACACGGACTCTGCAGGCATGTTTCCTGCTCCAACGATTGCTGTCCTTTGTCTCAATTCTATTTCTGGGTTGGTTTCTATTGTCGGATCCGTGAAGAGCTGCTAAGTGATGGACAACGATGATCAATTATGTCCAGGCTCTCATATATGCGCAGGCGTATATATATATATATATATATATATATATATATATATATATATATATATATATATATATATATATATATATATATAGATATGACTGAGCTACCATATAACAGTAGACGGTACTACCTGGTTTCTGTATTCGCCGAACGTTGGGCGGCGCTTACCAAACCCGACACCCCACATTGTGCCAACGGCTTCGGGCGGAAGAGCGCAATTGGGAGGGTACAAGCCTTACCCTGGTGCGAGGAAATGCAAGCTAAAGACAAAATTGTCATGGCAGGGCAGACCAGGCCCTAAGCCTTGGTTGGCGACTGGTCTAGGATCGAAGCTCCGACAGGCGGACAGTTAGAGCATTGCTTTGCTGATCCGGCAGCTTCTGCAGCTTGTCTTGTTCCAGATGTAGGGGTGTTACCTTTCCTCTGGAGTGAACTAGGCAGGCCGAGAGAGGGATCATGCTGCATGGGCAACACATGATCTCTATATTTTAGCCCAGGCTTTGTGCTATGGAGAGGCAATAACTCCATCCCTGGTCTTAACTGGTCTCGGAATCAAAGCGAGAGGCAACTGTTACGGGTTATAAGTCCTTGTCAGTTGGCGTAGACATGGGGCGCCACGCGTTGCCTCTGACGGTGGGAGACACCTTAGGTGTCACTGATCAGCTACCGCCCGCCTCAAGCTGGGCAGCCCCCAGCCAATTGGGTGCTGATCCGCCACAGCCTGCCTGCTTCAATGGGTGCTTGGGGCTATGACAAAATCTGAATCGCAGGCTGTAAAACCAATGCACCAGGTACAAACAAAAATATAAATAGAAACCTCAAGCTACGGCTTGCAACCTGGAACGTGAGAACCATGTGTCCAGGATTTTCCACTGACTTGACCAATATTGACGATGTGAGAAAAACGGCTGTGATTGATGCCGAACTCAGTCGTCTTAACATTGATATTGCTGGCCTGCAGGAGACTCGCCTCGCTGAGGAAGGGTCACTCAGGGAAAACAACTACACCTTTTTCTGGAAGGGTAAAGGGCAGGCAGAAAAAAGGCAACACGGTGTGGGCTTTGCAGTGAAGAATTCGCTACTGGGAATGATTGAAATTCCAGCAGGAGGAAATGAAAGACTATTATCCCTGCGCTTGGCAACCTCTTGTGGGTTTGCCACCATTATTACTGCATATGCACCGACACTTGATTCCTCTGATGATGTGAAGGATTTGTTCTATGAGGAGTTAGACTCTGTGATCAAGGCAGTTCCAAAATCCGACTACATTTATATGCTCGGTGATTTCAATGCTCGTGTGGGCAAGGACTCGAGTTCATGGCCAGTGTGCCTTGGAAAATACAACATCGGTCGCATGAATGAAAATGGGCAAAGGCTACTGGAGCATTGCACCAGTAATGACCTATGTATTACAAACTCTTTTTTTAAAACAAAAGAGATGCATAAGGTCACATGGAAACATCCAAGATCCGGCCATTGGCACCAGCTGGACTTCATCATCACACGGAGACAACATCTGAACCATATATCATTGACTCGTAGTTACCACAGTGCTGACTGTGATACGGATCATTCTTTGGTTGTTGCAAGGGTTAGACTGAGACCAAAGAGAATCTACACAGCTAAACACAAATCTAGCCCCAGGATTAATATTATTAACACTCATGATCCTGAAAAGTGCTTTCAGTTTCAACAGCAACTTGAAGACGCTTTCACTGATACACCAGAAAATTGTACAGTAAATGATAAATGGAATAAACTTAAGGAAACTCTTTGTAAAACTGCCGTAAAGGTTTACGGCACTGTGGATCATAAGAGGCAGGACTGGTTTGCGGCCAACAGCGAGACTCTGCAGCCCTTGATTGATAAGAAGAAGAAAGCTCTCTTAAGAAACAAGGAAAGACCAACGCGTAACACTCTGAGTGAGCTAAGGCAAGCTAGGAAGGATGTGCAAAAGGCTGCCAGGCAGTGTGCAAATGATTATTGGATCAAGTTATGTGAGTCCATTCAAATCGCAAGTGATAAGGGAGACATAAGAAGCATGTATGAAGGAATAAAGAAAGCCTGTGGTCCAGTGATCAAAAGAAGTGCACCATTGAAAACCTTGACTGGAGAAGTCATCACTGATAAGAAACAGCAGATGGACAGATGGGTAGAGCACTATTTGGAGCTTTACTCAAGTGAGACCAAACTAGCGGATAATGCCCTCAACGCCATAGAGGCTCTACCAACTCTTGACCACATGGACACACTTCCCACCATAACAGAAGTTAAGTGTGCTATAAATGAACTTGCATCTGGCAAGGCTCCAGGTAAGGATGGGATTCCAATAGAGGTTATCAGGAGTGGGCAAGACACACTCACTATACAGATCCACCAGCTAATAGAGCTATGCTGGCGTGAAGGACAAGTCCCACAGGATTTCAAAGATTCAAGCATCATAACACTGTACAAGAACAAGGGCGATCGGAGCGACTGCAACAACTATAGGGGTATCTCACTTCTGTGTATTGTTGGAAAAGTATTTGCCAGAATTGTTCTGCGCAGACTTCAAGTCCTAGGAGATCAAGTCTACCCCGAATCACAGTGTGGCTTTCGACAGAACCGGTCTACCACTGATATGATATTCTCATTGCGACAAATGCAAGAAAAATGCCGTGAACAGAATCAACCACTGTTTATTGCCTTCATCGACCTCACAAAGGCATTTGATTTGGTCAGTCGTGAGGGTCTGTTCAAGGCACTAAAGAAGATTGGCTGCCCACCAACTCTTCTGTCCATTGTGGAATCGTTCCACACAGGCATGAAGGGTATAATCAAGTTTGATGGTGCAACTTCTGAAGAATTTGAAATCAAGAGTGGAGTTAAGCAAGGTTGTGTACTAGCTCCCACCCTCTTTGGAATATACTTTTCACTTCTACTGAAATATGCATTTCGTGATCAGGATGGTGGTATATACATTCACTCACGCTCAGATGGCGGCCTCTACAATGCTCAGAGATTGAAGGCTAAGACCAAAATTAGGAGGGTACTGATCAGAGAGTTGCTTTTTGCAGATGATGCTGCAGTTACGACCCACTCTGAGGAAGAATTGCAATGTCTACTATCTGCATTCTCCAATGCTTGTGTCATAGTGTAGAATGAAGTAATAAAGTCGAAGGTTGAATAAAAGTTTGTTTATTTGCGTAAGATGACAAGCCGTGTCTGCCTTGCTGGAATATCGGATGTTGACTGCCCTTCACAACAACAATACGTCACGATTGAGCATCTCTCTCCGCTTTCACTCATAATGCTCAATCGTGCTGTATCTCTAATTCCCCACTAGATCCTAATTATAACCCAAACTACACATACTGTTACACCTCCCCATGTTTATTAAAGAATTTTCCTTATAAAGGAAAAATCTTTACTCCTAATCCCCTTACTCTATTCCCTCTTTTTCCTCTAATCTTCCATAGTTCTTCTAATCCTCCCCAAACCAACTCCAATTTAATTAAACATTCTATTTCTTTAACTCTTTCCCCAGCTATATAATCAACCCACTTCTTCTTCCATTTTACCTCTATACCTCGTACTATGTACTGTAACCCTTTTTTAACTTACCATTTCTACTCTTCTTTCATTTCCCCAAACTATATAGCAATCCACTATATATTCCTTGGCTCCTCAAGTTCCTATATAAAATATGCATATTATAAACAAAATGGCTCGTAAAATCGTATTTGTACAACTGGCATTAGGAAATCACTCGCATTTCTCAATACAAGACAACCCGAACAACGAGAACAACGTATTTAGAAGAAGTAAAGAAGGGGTGCACCAAGTAAAAGGAATAAATAGTCAAGATAAGCACAAAGAAACGCATATTCCACATAACCACATTTACCTCCTTTGCCAATAAAAAAAATTTGTACAATCAAATTTTTTCTTATAAATACGTCATACAAAAATAGATCTTTGTTTTCTATAAACCAAGTTGATATAATGTTTTACAAGCTTTATATATACAACCCTATATGAAATAGAACTTTTTACGTAAGTTTCAAGCCTTATATCTTCAACATTTAAAATTTCCAACCACAATCTTGTCCAAATTGCGTTATCTCACCTTTTAGCATGAGATCCTGTTCAATTTTTATGAACACCTTTAATATAATTAAAGCTGGTTTTTCACAGCACCTATTTCTTGCCCCCTTCATGTCCCATGATCTGCCCTTTATCCCCCTATGTATTTCTTCTATATGCTGCTATTCACAGTTTTTCCCTTAAACTTCTATCTAGTTATACTCTACTTATATATTCGAAGCTTTTCAAGCAACCTAACCTTCCCAACCGCCTATGTCTCCATACTCTCCCTCAATAATTTTATAATTCCTTTCTGAACGAAAGGGCTTTTTTCTTTTTTTTTTTTTATAAAGCCCCCTGTATTTGAAAAGTTAACTAATATTCTAACCAAACTTAAAACCAATTCATTAACCACATCACTTAATCTATCAATCCAACTGTTTACGCAAAACTAAATCAAAACAAGGCGTCACAATTATCCAATTAAAACACATTTTCAAAATTAATATGGCATGCATTTTATCAACCCAAAAGCAAATATTATATCATTATTAGACACTTTTACGGTCCAATAGTGTTTTACTCAAAGCACTATAAACTCAACGATCCTAACTTACTTAAACTAACTTTTTATAAAACCAAACCAAGCATGAAATAAAACATAATACATATACATATAGCATTGAAACATAGTCTCAATAAAATAATCAATTAACAACCATCATTGCCCAGTTACACGAAAATAAAACCCCAAGTGAATAAACAAAGATTTTCCAAGTAAACTTTCTTAAAATTATTACGTATAGTGGCCCCAACAACCATACTAATAATGTACCAGATCTCTATTTATTCAGGCCATTCCATTTATATATTTCCTAACTCCATTCTCATTTTCCTACCTCATCATAGCCAATTGCTAACCAGAGACATACTTCCCAGTATATCAATAATACCAAAAACTCCCCACCAAATTCTCTATAAAACTTCCTACAACTCTCTGTAAGCGAACCGCTTTTAAATTTAAATTGTTCATTAAAATTATGATTGACAAAACTGAAGATATTTCCCTTATCCCCCATTTCACATTCTCACAGAAAAGATATGTTAGATTGAGTTAGTGCGCACTTAGGAAAATAAGAAAAAGAAAGGAAAAAGTAAGAAGCAATCACACTTCTCTTTCCATACATACTTTATGAATAAAGTTTCAGAATTTATCTTCAGTTTCCGTCAATAATAATTGTTATTATCAAAAAAAATATTGATTCAACACTACTAGCTTTTCTTTTTTTTTTTTTCTTCATTCCTCTCGTCAATTTCAAGTTTACCATTCCAAGTAAACCCACCAATTCAATGCTACATATGTGTATCTGTTACTTACAGACCAATATCCAAATCTTATAAGCATATCTGCCGATATCAATGATAACAAATAGTACAAACATCAATTCCTCCTTTTTCTAGCCTAACTCCAAACACATCATACTACCCGGAAAATCCTCTTAATTAATCACTGTAAACTACAGTACAAGTCCTCTTATCTATACTAATGTAGTATTCACCATCCACTCACCTATTTACTTGTGGCCCTACCTGCCAATTATTTCCCTTCAATTTGTCCAAGCTACTAAAAAAATCAACCATCAATTCCACCCCATAGAGAAATAACCAAATATATACATATACTTCATTCAAAACTACCTCCATATTGATTATAAAAATACCAAGAGTCATCTTCTTCATTTTCGAATTCTAACACTTATAAATTGCTATCTGCAATATTCTCTACTTATCTACTTCCTACGGTTCCACTTCTTCAATAACTCCAAATTTCTTTGAACCAATGCTAATTCTACATCAATGTCTTCGTACAATCCATTTGTTTCCTCCATACTACTACTACTTGACTCTGACTTTTCATCCATTTCTTCTTCTTCGTCTGTATGTCTCTCTTTAGCTGCCGCTAATCTCTTTTGTTCAATATCCCATCCAATTTGTCGATCACTATTCCTCAAGGATCTTTCTAGTAACGGCATATCCTCCCCGCTCGTTGAATAATCCCTAATTCTCCTCTGTCTTTTCACTTCTCTATCTCTTTGTCTATCCATTCTCCTTTTCGTTGCCTGTCTAGTGTTCCTAAACGGAGCACTTATTTCCTCTTCCATACTATCATAATGAGTCTCATTCAACTTTTCTTCTTCTATTGTTTTCGGTATCGTCTGTTCTTGAGTATCATCAAAGCCTGGAGTTGCTAATAAGCGATTTTGTGCTGGATCTCTTCTAACGCCTGGGGTTACTGTAGCACCTCTAACGAGTTGTTCATCTAAAAACCTTGTGTCTGAATAATAATTATTATTATTATTATATTCTATCTCTTCTTCATCTCTCCTTAAGTGTTCCACGTGTGCCCTTGCTACATGTCCCGTGACCTGGTTCTTAATTTTATACGATACTTTACCTAGTTTTTCCAAAATATAATACCCTGGAATCCAACGATTATCAAATTTAGAGTTTCTCCTATGCTTCTTGTAATAGACCCTATCACCAACCTTAAATTCCTGCAAGTTTGTATTTATATTCTTGTACTTTTTCTGCCTTTCCCTAGCTTTAATTATATTATTCCTTAGTCCTACGTGTGCTTTATGCATTTCCTGTATTATAACCTCTTGAAAGTCTTCACCCATATATTTCCGTCTAGGTTTTAATAGATTGTCTATAGGTAGTATCGGTTCTCTCCCGTATATTAAATAATATGGTGAAAAACCCGTGCTTTCATTTTGATTAGTACGAATGGCGTTAAGGGCAGGTCCTAAAAACAAATCCCAATCCCTTTCATGTTCATCTACAATCTTTGATATAATGCTATATAACGTCTGATGTTGACGCTCGTTTCTAGCATTGGAAGTAGGTCTATAATATGATGTCTTTATATGTTTTATATTTAAATCATTTAACAACTTTTCAAATTTCTTATTTATAAATTCTTTACCATTGTCTGTAAGTATACTTTGTGGACAACTAAATCTTGGGACAAACTCTTGTAAAAAAATATTGACTACTGTATCTGCACTCTTATCCGGAATTGCATAAACCTCCGGCCAAAGACTGTAAACATCTACTATATGAATCAAATACACGTTTCCTGACAATGTTCTGGGGTGTGGACCCGATATATCTAAACTAATCTTTTGCATTGGGAACTGAGGAATGTCAGTATCCTGCAAGGGACACTTTATTGTTTTCATGTTCCTCAATCTGCACTTCTCACAGGTATCCACATATTTATATGCAGATTTAAATAAATTTGGCCAGTAATATTTACTTGTAAGCGCCTTCACCAATTTGTCTCTACCTAAATGTCCATTTTCATCATGATATGCCTTTAAAAGTTCATTTTCTAAATGTTTTGGAATGTATTTCCTCAGTTGTTCGTTCCTTTCAGACATGTAGTATAAATGTCCATCCTCTTGTAAAACCAAATAATTCCTTTTATATTTGTTATCTTCTGTTTCTCTTAATTTTTCTTTTATTTGTATCACTTTTGGGTCTAGGTCCTGCTCCTCTTTCATGTTAAATTTTTCTAAGTGTAGATCATCTTCCCTATGTTCAGACTCTTGTTCCGATGGTAGACTATCAAATTCTTCTCTATTTATTATAGCAGAATCTAAAATATTTACTTGCCAATTTCGATCGTCAATCTCTGGTTCTCCTTCATCTTCTGTGTCACCTGACGACTGTGGATAGGGAATCCTAGACAGTAAATCAGCGCATGTGTTAATCTTACCTGGAATGTACTCAATTTTCGTATTATATCCCTGTAAGTTCAATGCCCAGGTTTGTATTTTCCTGTTCTGCACTGGGGCTTCTAAAAAAGACTTTAAAGGCATATGGTCAGTTCTAATAACAAAATTTGCGTTATGTAAGTAGTAATTTAGTTTTTGAAGAGCGTAATGTATTGCGTAAGCCTCCTTCTCAATAGTCGTCCACTTTCTTTGTGATCTGCTAAGTTTATGCGACAAGAAGTATATAGGCCTTTCATTTTTAACCCCTGGTATTCCAGACTCTTTTCCTTCATATGGTTGCACCAAACACGCTCCTACTGCATTGTCTGAAGCATCTGTGTACAGTATCAACTGTTTGTTTAAGTCTGGATGCGTCAACAGTGGTACCAGTGTTAAACTGTTTTTTAAATACTCGAACGCTTTTTGACACTCATCATCCCACTTAAACCTAGCGTACTTGCCTGTTAAGTTTGTAATAGGTTCAGCTATTTTTGAAAACGCTGGGACAAACCGCCTATAATACGCGCATGTTCCTATAAAGGCGCGTACCTCCTTAACGTTAGTTGGAGCAGGTAACTCTTTAATAACCTTTATTTTGTCCTGGTCTGGTTTTATACCTTCTCTATTTATAATATACCCCAAATATTTTGTTTCTGTCTTTAAAAATTGGCATTTACTGAGCTTTAACTTCACATCATGTTTTCTTAACCTGTCAAACACTAACTTTATATGTTTCAAATGATCCTCCACATTTCCAGAAGTAAAGATCAGAATATCATCAATATAAGCAAGAGCGAACCTTTGCATACCTTCTAAAACTTCATTTATTAAGAGCATGTAGTGAGATGGCGCAGTTTTGACTCCAAAAGGCATACGTAAAAATTCATAAGAACCCATATGAGTACAGAAAGCACTTTTTCTCTGCGCGTCTGCCGACATCGGAATGCACCAAAATCCTGCTCTTGCGTCTAACGTCGTAAAAAATGTAGCGCCATTTAGCAACCCCAAAATATCATCTATCACTGGTAGTGGATATGCTACATTTTTAGTAATTTTGTTCAACGCCCGATAGTCGCAACAGAATCGACTCGAACCATCAGGTTTGGCCACAATTACCACCGGAGATGACCACTCTGATTTTGATCTTTTGATTATCCCTGCTTTCAACATTTCTTCTATTGCCTTTTCTACAATTTCTCTATTTCTTAAGGGAGTTCTATATGGTTTTAAGCTAATCGGCGGATGGTCTCCCGTATCTATCTCCATTGTTACCGTTTTTGTCTTCCCCAACTCTAAATCACTAATTGCAAACACATCCTGATTCTCCTTTATAAACTGTTCCAATACTTCTTTATTTTCTGGTGAAGTCTTTAACTGTGCCAACAATTCCTGTTCTCTTGTCTGTTTATCTAGTGAATGTATTTGTGCTGTATTTCTTTTGAATGGATGGATCAATTCATTCATTCGTGTGTTTCCTCTACTTCCGCGTCCGCGTCTGTTATTACTTCTTTCACTAGAAGACTGTGAATAATTAGTTCCCGGCATTTCTATTCTATCCGTTGCCAATATTTCACTAACGTTCTGTTCTATTTTCGCTACTACACACCCTCTGTATAATTTAATTTCTCTACCTGTGTTGTTAATCACCATAACTGGAAAGGTTAAGTGTTTATCTAACGCTATTATTCCATCCGGAACTTCCAAACCAGGCTCATCAATTATTTCCTCTTGTAATTCAGTGATTCTGACTGTGTTTCCTTCTACATAATATGGGTTTTTCTTCAGCTTCACTTGTATCAAATTAACCGACTGTGGTTTTAATGTCGTTGTCATTTTAACTCTAACTAGTGCTGATATATGCATGTCTTCTTGCATATCTATATAGACGTCCCTGAATTTTAATTTGTGTAAATCATATAAAAGTCTTACTCCATTTTTTATTAAAAAATCTCTTCCTATTAACATGTTTCTATTTAACCCCTTGACTACATGAAAAAGGTGTCTTATGTTGATCCCTCCTAACTTAAAATTTATCATTGTTTGTCCCACTACTTGTAAATTCTGTCCCGTAACAGAGTGTAAATTATTATGACTCTTAAATACTCTACAATTTCTTACTATATTATATAGAAAACTTTCTTTTACTACACTAACCTGAGCTCCCGAATCAATTAATGTACGAACTCTATACTTTCCTATTTCTAATATACAAGAGCTATAATCTGTTTTATCTTCTATAAATTTCTTGACTTCATCTAGTTGAAAATATTCTCTGTTCGAGCTATTATACCTGTTATTAACATATTCTCTAACCCTTGGGACCTTATTATTTACCCTCCTATCATAGGTCCTGCCTAATAGGTAGGGTGCCGATTTTCCTGTGTTCTTGTACCTGTAAAATTCCTGTATCCATCTACAACATTCCTACTCACCCTATTATTGTTATGTCTACCCTGTGTATTCGACTGGACACGCCTGTTATTACAAAACCGAAAAACATGTCCCCGTTGACCACAATTCCAACAGACAATATTTGTACTATTTGTGTTACCTACTGTTTCTCTTGTAGGGTATCTCATATTTCTTCTTTCCTCATTATCATACCTATTTCTACCTTGTAACGTCTGTATACCTCCTCTCCTATTCCATCCGAATCTTGTTTGTCCTATTTCCATAGGTTCCTCAACTCTGTCATCTCGATTACTTCCCACTTCTCGTCCTGTTCTTAATCTAAACCTACGTCTCAAATTTTCTTCTTGTACCGCGATATCCACCGCTTGTGATAACCTCTCAGGGTTTTCCCTCATTAATTTAAGTTTCAAACCATCAGACTTTATGCCATCCACAAAGATCCCTACCAACATCCTTTCCACCTCCTCTCCTCGTACATTCTGTCCTAAGAATGCTTCTTCAGCCAGATTAATCAATCTATCGCTAAACAATTGTACCGTCTCTCCGTTATTTTGTTTAGCCTGCCTCAACACCGAAAATGCATGTTGTGGATCCGTTATTTCTGCATATTTCCTTGCTAGGTCTTCCTTGAATTGTTCCCATGTCTCATCTACTCTAGCTTCTAGCTTTCTTCTTATATGATCCGAGACCGGTTCCGTTGCCGTCTGATAAGCCAACCTCATTTTTTCTACATCTGTTGCTGAGATTAAATAGGCATATTTTTCTATGGAAGTGATCCATTTTTTATATTCCCTGGCCTGTCCACTAAACCTCAAAATTTCTGTTGTCAATCCTTGTTGGTTGATTATCATATTTAATTTTCCTACCGCTGTTCCCACTCCCGTCAACACCTGGGCCAAGTTGTCTGGTTCCGTCATGCTGAAAATACCGAAAGAAAGCAAGCAAAGAACAAAAAAAACACACAATTTCAATCTCCTAATTTAAGGAGGATGCGCTAGGGTGTCCTGTTCCGCCATGCTGAAAATACTGAAAGAAAGCAAGCAAAGAACCAAGAAGCACACAATTTCAAATTATTTGTTTCTAAAAACTGGTTAATTAATTACCCTATTTATGAATCACATAAATTTACTAATTTACAACACACAATTCCCACAGTCCATAAAACTGTTCAATTAGTTATTTAGTTCCAAAATCGCAAAAATTTCACTTTGTTAATCCCTAAAGAGCACCAGTTGTAATATTAATTACACGAATCACCATCAATATCCTGTCAGCGTAGAGGAAGGAAGAACCCTGTCTTCAATAACTCATATTGAAACCAAAAAGTTCACTATAAATCCTCATACCTGTTTCTTAGAGTACAATAATGTTTTAGACTCTGCTCTAACTAAGAAATTACGGCACATCACCGGAGATCCAGGAAATACAAATTGTCTCTTTAACTAAACAGTTACCTTCTTTTGCTCGCTGACGGATCCAGTTCACTTACACGAGCCCGCATCAACTGACAATTAGTTCCAGAGTTCCGGTGGCGGAGTTCAGATATCCCCTCTCGTCCTCAGATAATTTCGTCCTTCTCGTGGGCTGCTGGACACTCTTCCTGCTTGGGTCCCGTCTCATGGGATGCCTGGATTATTTTCGACCCCTGGTTGGGTCCCTTCCTTGATTCTCGAGTGGGTATTTCATCGTCATTTGGGATGGGTCATACATTTGGGTCGTAGGATTGACAAGGCCCAAAAAATTGTCAAGGTCAACCGAAGCCCAATGACAATTAGTTTCAAGAAGCCCGATCACGAATTTACGAGGCTTTTTCCATGATTAGTTGAGCCCGACAAATGTTCAACTTGAATTTCTGATTTTCTCAAGGTCCCAGGACAGGATGGCTCTTCTTGAAAAACGATAGGATTCATGCAACGGCCATGGGAGGCCCCTTGAATTTGATAACGTTCATTGGCTGGCGCTTGGAAATAGTAAGCCTTTTCTTTTGAAACTCCAGAGTTCAGATCGCGGCCCTGGAAAGCGTTGAAGGCTGAGATTCAGTTAACGGCCATTATCAGTGTCCTGATGACCTTACAATTCAGCCACGGCTCTAGAAAAGCCTCTTGATACTTTTATCTTCTGAGTTATATAGTACTTCGCGTGGTAGCCGGACGGCTCAATTCAGAATCCTGGACATACGGCACCATATTTACTTCTGTCATAGTGTAGAATGAAGTAATAAAGTCGAAGGTTGAATAAAAGTTTGTTTATTTGCGTAAGATGACAAGCCGTGTCTGCCTTGCTGGAATATCGGATGTTGACTGCCCTTCACAACAACAATACGTCACGATTGAGCATCTCTCTCCGCTTTCACTCATAATGCTCAATCGTGCTGTATCTCTAATTCCCCACTAGATCCTAATTATAACCCAAACTACACATACTGTTACACTTGTTCTGAATTTGGTTTAACAATTAGCAAAAAGAAGACACAGATTATGTCACAAGGTGCACATGGGGTACCATCAATCTTTATTGACGACGCCGAACTAGAGATAGTAGACCATTTTACATATCTAGGATCGGTGGTAAATAGCAAATTATCCCTAGATCAGGAAATCAACATCCGGATTGGTAAGGCAGCAACAACAATGAACAGGTTAAGAAAAAGAGTCTGGGAGAACAGGAAGCTTACTGCCAAAACAAAAGTCCTTGTCTATCAAGCCTGTGTCCTTAGTACTCTTCTCTATGGCAGTGAAACCTGGACAACTTACTCACACCAAGAGAACAATTTAAACAGCTTTCATATGCGGTGTCTGCGAAGAATTCTTGGTATTAAGTGGCAAGACAAAATCACAAATACTGAAGTATTGGAAAGATCAGGTTGTGTGACAGTTTATTCCATGCTCAGTCTTCGTAGACTTAGATGGATAGGACATCTTAGGCGGATGGATGATGGTAGAATACCAAAGGATATCTTTTTTTGGTGAATTACAGATGGGTAAGAGATCTCAGGGTCGGCCTCTACTACGATACAAAGATGTGTGTAAGCGGGACATGATTGATACAGGCATTGATAATGCACATTGGGAGCAAGTCGCCGCTGAACGTGTTGCATGGAGGGCAAATATCAGAAATGGAATAAAGTCAAAGGAGAAAATTATTGCAGAAAAGTCACACACCAAGCGTTTGAGACGTAAGATGGTGCATGATGGTGGAAATGACCACGTGTTCACATGCACCCACTGTGAACGGACATTTACAGCGCAAATTGGCCTTATCAGTCACACTCGCTACCGCCATAGTTAAAAGTTATTATGCCTTTTTAAAGCACAAACTATCGTCTGTCAAGACGGCAAGGTGCCAATGTAATATATATATATATATATATATATATATATATATATATATATATATATATATATATATATATATATATATATATATATATATATATACATACAGGGTGTCCCAAAAAGATGTACTCACTCTTTGACCTTCCAATTCTCATGCATTTTGTGTGTAAGTAGATGTGTCTTGACAAACACACAATCCTAAGGAGTTAAATTAATAGATAAATAAATAAATTGATGTAGAACCCATTATTTATTGTCATGTAGATGAATGTTCTCTCTTTCCGTCATATATATAAGGGTTTGTGTGTGTGTGTGTGTGTGTGTGTGTGTGTGTGTGTGTGTGCAAGTCAGTGTGGGTATATGTAATCAGGCTTAATTGTAGCATGTCTGTCTGTCTGTCTGTCTGTCTGTCTGTCTGTCTGTCTGTCTGTCTGTCTGTCTGTCTGTCTGTCTGTCTGTCTGTCTGTCTGCATACGTATGAATGTTTGTCTGTCTGCCTGTCTGTCTTACTGTCTGTCTGCCTGCCTGTATGTTTGTCTGTCTTCTATCTGTCTGTGTTTGTTTGTGTTTGTGTGCGAGTGGTTGTGCGTGGGTCAGTGTATGTTTGTATGTAAATATGCATGCATCTACGTACATTAATTATTAAAGACACGACAAAACACTGCAATGTAAATCCAATCAAATTTTATTTTTTCAGCAAACTAACCCCCCCCCCCCCCCCACACACACACACACATAAACAAACATACACAAGCACTCATACGCACCTTCACTTTCACTGATCTCCTCATTCTGACTGTGAACCCACAGTCTAAAAGATGTTTACGCCAAACAACACAAAAAGCGAACTTCTACGTCAAACGCTTTGTTTATTTAGCCCTGCAGTGGGGAAATATAAAAAAAAAAATGCAAAGTAATGCAGCTTTACAGAATAGAATTACGAACAGTGTATTACTTGTATTGTTTCTAATTCTGTTCTGTAAAGTTGCATTGCTTTGTGTTATTTTAAATTGTTTACAGTTCCACAGCTTTACCGCAGTTCCTCTAATTTTATGTACAGGGGAATGAGGGCTTTGCAAGACAATCCGTGGAGATGTGACTTCGTTACCAAGTCAGTAGTAAAGTAAAGTAAAGTAAAGTAAAGTAAATTAAATTAAAGTAAAGTAAAGTAAAGTAAAGGACCGGCTTCACGCCTTAAGACACACTGGACATTTGGTCCTAGATCCATATTTGTATAGACGTGCCAACATCCGGTGGTTGATGTGGTCAGTATCACTTGGGCCACCCTTACTTCCCAACGCAAAACCTGCTGCTCATGTTAGGCCTGGGTTGACCTGAGATTCGACAGATTCGAATCCGTCTAAGCGGAAATAATCCATGACTACGGGGTCGAAGGTCGAGTGTCTAGCCGCTACCCTGGCGCATCCGCCAACCGCCTGGGCAGGTGAATCAATATAACTAGCTGACACAGACAGATGCAAGAGCTTTTCATGGCTTAGACAACATCGGAGCTCAGAGTTAAAACTCACAGGCTTGAACTGAGTTGACCTGGGCAGGTTAACCCGGTCAACAAATGTCTGAAGAAGTCGGATTTGTCTGCCGAAAAGCGCAAATATCACAGCTCTGCCGTAAAAGGCACACAGCAGTGTCGAAAATAAACATTTCGGACGAAGGAAGTATTGCGTTGAGTCAAAAACCTACATCACAGCACTCGGGTCATTCTCACGCGTACTCCGTTCTCATCTTGAACAACCAGCGAAGAGTCCCAATATTAATGGTACCATCTGCAGTCTGAATATGTGCCCAGGCCTTGACATTCCTCGGAGTACCGAGTGCCATGCAGATCCTCTGGTCACTCCTGTAGAGCAATTCTTTCCAGGTCATGATGATTTATCGTTCATCCACGCTATACACATTGTCCCAAAGAGCTGTGACCAATCACCTCGTTTCAAGTACCAAACACTCCTCCCAGCGGTGTTAACCCAGCTAATCTGTCTGTCTACTCGTTTCCCAACCACACCCTCGTTTCATGTACCAACACCCCACCCAACGCTGCAAACCCAGCCAATCTGTCCGTCTACTTGTTTCACAACCACACCCCTCGTATCATGCACCAATACCCAGCCAAACGTTGCAAACTCAGCGAATATGTCCGTCTACTCGTTTCACAACCACACCCCTCGTATCATGCACCAATGCCTAACCAAAACAGTACAGCCCAGCCAATCTGTCCTGCCACTCGTTTCCCAGCGCATGATCTGAGGAAAAGATAAAGCAACGTCATCTATCTTTGACTTTTTAATTGAAGCATGCCGCTCACAATCTTCACTTGATACACAACAAAACAACCAATCAGCCATCAATGAATCGTTACATCTATAATACATACAATATAATGCTTACATATTAATACAAGAGTTGTGCCACAGTGATGAAAAGCTTACTTACAACATAATGATACGGGTTTGACTCCTAGTTGTCTCATGATTTTTGTCCTAACCAGTAAGCCTTTGCCATTTTTTTACACGTTGTATGTCCTTTGGAGGACATTGCGACCATCCCCAGACTGATATTCTAGCAATATAACGTTCAGTAGTTTGCCATAGTTTTCTGAACGAGAAGTCAACGCTGAAGTTCAGCCTAATGCCGGTGTAGGGTTGAACTGCCTACCACACCATCAGCACACCGGAAGTTTATCCTTTCGACCACATGTACGTGAAACCCATCGTGGTGACAGAGTGGTTAGTGGACCATCTTACAACACACTGACCCGGGTTTGACCCCAATTTATCGCTGGGTATTGTACCAACCATTATGCCTCTGCTAAGTAAACACGTGATAACCAACGCTATCTTTCATTATTGATTTTCACCACCCGATATATCTTCGTGTCTATTTATGTGTGTCTATTATCAGGATGTAGTGTTTCAACATGGGAGGCTCTAAATTTAATAGCCACAAATGCTGTTCAAATAGTCTTTCTATAGCCGTAAATTGTCCGTGGAGACTGTTAGAAGTGAGCGATCATCAGCAAATATGTTTTCTAATGATGTTTGTTGTCAACAGATGTATTGTGAGTTCACGAGAGCAGTCGAATATATTATGCCTGCTTGTTTTGTACTTAGGTACATGAAGGGAATTCTTTAGCGATTAACTGAAACTCTATCATTTAGTATAATTCCGGAGAGGCGCACTGGGTAGCACACTTGCCTGGTACCAAGTAGTCATAAGTTAGAATCCCTATCGAAGTGCGCATATTATCAACCAAGACTAAAAATGAGTACCACGAAATTAAATGGGAAATAAAGGTGGCCCGAGTTATATTGCTTACATCACCCATCGAGTGCCGTCTGCTGTATAAAATATGTATCTAGCACCATATACCCATTCAAGGCGTAGAATAGGGTCCCGTTTTTCTTAAACATACAGCAACTATTGAAGTGACTAAACTTTCGCCCCAGATTTATTAATTGTCCCTTGTTGTGGACTCAAATAGTCACAAATCGTAAAAGCCTTCCTTTTGCACATCTAATGGTGTATTTCCAGTACCTAGGAAGTATAACATCATCAAATGGCAAATCAGAAGACGAGATGGAAAATAGATGCAATAAGGCAAACCAACTCATTGGACAAATGACACCAATACTAAAGAACAAACTACTAAGAAAGCACTTTATAACACTATCTTCCTACCAACTCTATGTTACCAATGCCAAACCTGGACAGTGACAGAAAAAGAGAAAAGAAAAATCACAACAACAGAAATGAGATTCCTGAGAAGAATACTCAATGTATCAAGAAAAGATAAGATCAGAAATGAAGAAATCAGGACTAAAGTGGGGGTTATAGCTGCGCAATGATGAACAGACCAGATGGAAGCAGAGGAAGAGACCGTCCACGTAACGATGGACGCAGGGAATAACGGAGTACATGGGAATATCGATAGATGAAGCTCGTAAGCGGGCACTCTCCCGCTGTTTATGCTTCACCTCGACATCGCAAGGTACAAGAGGAACAAGATGAGATTAGATGATACGATGAGATGAGATGATGAGATGAGATAATGAGATGAGATGATGAGATGAGATGATGACATGAGATGATGAGATGAGATGATGAGATGAGATGATGAGATGAGATGATGAGATGAGATGACATGATGGGATGATGAGATGAGATTAGATGATAAGATGAGATTAGATGATAAGATGAGATGAGATGATGAGATGAGATTAGATGATAAGATGAGATTAGATGATAAGATGAGATTAGATGATAAGATGAGATTAGATGATAAGATGAGATTAGATGATAAGATGAGATGAGATGATGAGATGAGATTAGATGATAAGATGAGATTAGATGATAAGATGAGATAAGATGATAAGATGAGATTAGATGATAAGATGAGATTAGATGATAAGATGAGATTAGATGATAAGATGAGATGAGATGATGAGATGAACGGCGCACTGGACATATGGTTTTAGACCCATATTTTTATAGACCCATTAACACTCGGGGGGAAAGGGGGGGGGGCGTGATGTAATCAGTATCACACCGGCCGACTTTATTTCTTGTAATATTTCCTGGTACCTGTTTTAGGTGGGATCTAGTTGAGCTCCTAGGTAAATTGTTAACAAAACGCTTAATGCGGACTCAATCCCATGACCGCTGGGCTGGCAGGCGAGCGTCTAGCCACAAAACAACAGCGGCTTTCTCAAGGCGTCACAATACGTAGCATATATAGGTGGTATTCCATTCTAGTATTTCTACAAATAACTTATGTGCAATCGAGCAGCTGGCAAGTGGTGGATATTTCAGATATAAGCCTGAAGCAATCTTCTTCAAATACCACTATCGATCATGATCCGAAATTTGCTCCTAAAATGAGCTTGTAAAAAACAAAGGTTGGTGTTTTTCCCTCTTATTTAGCGTGTACATACATAATTTACGTCATTGTGTCGGAACTGGCAATTTTTTTATACTTTCTGTTGCTATACTGTCATTGAATGTCAGAAAATAGAGTATTGAAATATGATATCGTACCTGTGTTGCTGTGACTGTGTACCATGGCACGTGAAAGAACTAATTAGGAAGCGCTAGGAGGCAAAGTAGATGTCGTTTATGAGATGAATAATGAGATAACTTAGACTGCCAGAGTAGCTTGCAACCATTGCACGGAAGAGGCTAATGGAAGTGGAATATCATATACAGCTTTAACAGATACAGTGTCAGACAAACGGCGGGTTTGGACCAAAGAAAAATGGATGGCGGAAAATGGGAAGATGGGGTGTGTCAGTTACGACTTAAAAGTTTTTAATATGGTAGCAGGTATGTCTTATTATATATCAAATTAATGGGGGTTAAATGAGGAAAACTACTGTATGTAATCCCATGGCAGATACGGGAAGTTTCTGAATAGATTAATCATCCCATGGCAGTGAATCAAGTAATACATACAGTGTTATGTTGCCATATAATGAGAAATCAATTGGTGAACCCGTTAAGGCCACTGAGGCAGTTACATAAATAAACACACATAGTATTGTTTGGCGCTCACAGAAGGAGAAGAAGGAAATAGTGACTAGAGGACGCACTAGACAACATACAATTTGAAAGCTATAGTTACCGACCGGGATTCGAACCTGTCACCTCCAAATGACGACAGCGCCTCGCTGCAGGAACAAGTGTACTTCGACGCATGACCAACTAGACACGGAGGTGACAGGTTCGAATCCCGGTCGGTTACTATAGCTTTCAAATTTTATGTTGTCTAGTGCGTCCTCTAGTCTCTATTTACTTCTTCTCCTTCTATGAGCGCCAAAGAATATTATGTGCATATAATGAGAAGAGAAGCATCGAGGAACATTGAGACGATTGGAAAAATCAGCGCTAGACGAGACAGAGGTCAACCGAAAGAACCGGACGCTGGATGGTCTAAGAGAAAGGCATTGGCAGATATCATCAACAGGTTTGATCCAGAACGACAGGGGCCGAGGTCTGTTGAGGTACAAGAACACCAGAGTCACTTTGCAACACACATGGTGATTGTTAAAACAGATAAAGAAACAGGAGATGTGCAGATTATATCGTCGCATTCAGTGCCATGATAGAACTGTGATCGGAGTAACATTGGCATGAGTAGATACAGTGTGCAGATATGGACACGGCTGTTGGCGGAGTACATTTGGGTACTGTTGTTGTTGTTGTTGTTGTTCAGACACATGGTGTTGAGAGCGTTTATACAGTGTGCAGATATGGCCACGGCTGTTGGCTGGGTACACTTGGGTATTGTTGTTGTTGTTCAAACTTATATATATATATGCCGGCTTCCTGGTCGAGGGGTTTCTCCGTTAACCCTGAATACTCTCGTGGTTGACGTGAGTGCACGAGAATTGGAAGCGGTTCGAGTCGCACCAGTGACTTTTGAGAGTATGGAGCCGGTCGCTCAGAAAGTGGCGTGCTGATGAGCATAATCTAGCCTAGGAATCAACATACAGCTGAAAGATGCTGATGTTCACCGCAATATCCTGAAACAGGATGGAAACGCGGAACATATATATATATATATATATATATATATATATATATATATATATATATATATATATATATATATATATATATATATATATAAATATATAAGTTTGTTTGTGATTATATGAAGCATAGAAGCAAATTATGTAATGATTAATGCATACATGGACATATGAATCCGTGTGAATAAACCACGAGCAGCATTTTCTAACCACTGCACAAACAAACACACAAACACACACAGATCAGTATATGAATACTCAGAGATATATTCATAGAACATCATCATCATATAACAGGTGCGGTGCGTAATTTGACACACGTGACCGCCCCCCGAACAGTCTCTGGATCTCCGGCCATGTCTCCTACCTCAGACACGCTCGTGTCCCAGGTGTCCGGTATGTCTCGTGTCCAACATCGTGCTGGTTCACCTCTGCCTCTACTTGCAGGTATTATGCCTCCTATCACTGGTCTTCCCAAGCCATGTGACGTGTAATATTCCATTAGAGTTTCCCGGGATGTAGTTTGCGGTAGTTTCCCCTTGCCTATCACACCCACATGGCTGAAGACAACCTGCATGATACATGTAAACAAACAATGGAAGCTATTCCAGTCTCAATCTACAGTCACACGCCAACTCTACAATCAATGTATATGGGCAATGATGAAGTCTTGTACAGGGTGTATTTTTAAATGACTGGGGAGAGGGGGGGGGGGTGGGGGAGGGGGGTTGAAAATAGTGCTGTTCCAAGTTTTGTATTTACCTTTTATGTTGCATGAGTTCACGGAGGGTGAATACAAAACAATATTTTCAAAAAGCTCACAATCATTAAAAATACATACTATACATAGACAGACTATATTTAAAGCTTTATTTCTTTCTAAGGCGATAAGGAAAATTCCCGCATGTTACCGGGAATTACCGTAGCCCAGTGGATAGCATATAATTAAAAAATTGACCGGGGCTCCATCATGGCTCAGCCTAACGCGTATAATGGAACAAAAAGGAATGTTTGATCCCACGGAAAAACAATAACTACAAATTCAAACACGTACCTACCTAGGACTTCGGATCATGTAAGCAGAATAAGACATATTCATTCAAATAAAAATATACTTGTCCCAAAGCAGTTTTCAGCCACGGGGCTGTCATGTGATATTGTCATCCCATTGTGAATGTCCAACAGTTCAGAGGAATCGATGGCCACTGTTCCCTTCACATATCGGGACGTCAAGCGCAGCCGTCAAACCCTCGTACGGTGACGCTCGTGACATTAACAGCGCAGTTTCTTGTCAACTTCGCTAACGTATTATGTGATGAAATATATATTATTACACGGTAAACATATACCTGTAAATGTCTTGGCAAGTAAGGGAGGCAGATGTGATACTGACCGTATGACCACGCGGGTATCGATTGGACTATTTAAATATAAGGCTACCACTAAATGCCCAATGCGGTGGAAGGCGTGAGAAAGGATCCATTGCTTTACCCACCGGATGCGACAAAGGCCAAGAAGGGAATCAAAGAAAAGTAACACTGAGACCAATCACCCATGCGTTGAGAGACGAGTAAGGAATGCAGTGCCGTGCCGTGCTATGATACAGAAAGGCGGGCGCATCAGGCGGCACCGAAAGGGGGGTGGCATCATCATCATCAAGTGCCGTGCCGACTGGCGCAGGCGTTCATGACTCTCCACAGATCTCTATCTTTGGTTTTCTGGATCAACTATGCCGTTGATATTCCTCCATGCCACCGTCGCAATCCATCCAGCATCATTTCTCGTGGTCTGCCTCTGCCTTTCTTCCCCTCGATCTTTCCAGTTGTCACGATGTTCTCCAGCGCCTCTTTTCTCATCACATGACCAAACTAAGCTGTTTATCTCTTTCTTATTGTTGTATATAATGTTCTAGTTTCACCAGCCTCTTTAAGGCATTCGTCGTTAGTTACTTTGGCAGTCCAAAGATTTCGCAACATTCGTCTAAGGAACCACATATCTTTTACTTCCAATCTCTTCCTAATTTGTTCATTTATATTCCAAGATTGACAGCCATACAGCAAAACAGGTTTTATATAGCACCTCAGCACTCTCTTTCTTGCATTCAATGATAGCGACTTAAGCATAAGCAGCGAAATCAAAATACAATTTGAGCCATTCAGGGGCGGCACTTCGAACACTTGCATCATACTGAGAAAATCCACAGCACCGCCCTGAATGAATGTCTCCGTTAGATTGACGATATCGTCCTGTACAACTGCCAAATTCAATCACTCATGAGCAATTATACTGAAAAGAACAGAAATATAACTTAGAATGCCAAGATGCGAAAAGATCAGGAAAGAAGATCTCACTGCGTGGATGCAGTTCCCATCAGGATAACGTAACTTGATTACATCAAGACAGCCAGCCACGAACCCTATCACATGTCCTATAGATCTCATTGTATGCTCGATGTATCATTCAATTGTCTGTCATGTTCAGAACTTTGAAAATGTATCTTTGTCATAAGCCAGATGTCCCGCCGGTATTACTGGCCAGTGTCAATTATCTAGAATATCTAGAACCCACCCCCCCCCCCCTGTGGTCTACCTCTTGTTTGCCTCCACGGATAATTTCCCTCCATAATTATATTTTCTTGACATTTCTGCATTTTTTACCTGTCCAAAATTTTTAATCTTTCCCATTTTCGTTTATCTTAATAACCTGGCTTTATGAATACTGAGTTTTTGTCGGATAGATCTGGGGTTTGTTCGTCCAATGAATGGTTTAAACTCTTCTGCAGCATCAATATGTTCACAGCATAAGTGTACTCTTCAGCTAATTTGTTACATATCCATGTTTCATACCCGCATGTTGCCATAGGACATACTCATACTCACAGTTAAATTTTTAAAAATATAGTTTATTTGCGTGTCGTTTACAGGAAAGTAGCAGTCAACTCCAGCATATTTTTACTGTTTATGATTTATTGACAAATTTTACGCTCAGTAGTTTGCCATTGCTTTCTGAACTGCCGGCACTCATACCATTGTATGAAATGCCAACACAAGACGGTCTGCTTCTAAATCCCCCGGAGCCATGTTTCGTACGCGGTATGCGGGATTAAGAATTGTGTTTGTAAGCTCTTCGTCACACCGCCGACGTACTCTAATGTCTGAAGTTTAATGTTTAATTGCACCTACTATATATTCTAATGCCTGAAGTTTAATGTTTAATTGCGACTACGGCTTTGGGCAGAGGGGTACAATTGAGAGCGAACAAGCCTTATTCTAGTGCCAGGAAATGCAGCATAATGACTAAGTGTAGGTCAGTGCCTTGCTATTCAGAGAGGCGGCCGCATGAGGCGGCACCGTAAGGGGGGCTTTATAAAGGGGCGGAATTTTTACAGAAATTACAAATATGTAAGGGGCGGCATTTCGAAGACTTGCATCATATTGGAAAAATCTACCGCACGGTGCTGTCTAAATGTCATGGCAAGGCTTACCAGGCCGTAAGCAATGGTCGGCTACTGCTCTAGGATAAAAACTCCGACAGGAGGACAGTTAGAGCATCGCTTTGCTGATCCAGCAGCTTCTGCAGCTTGTCTTGTTTCAGATGTATTGGTGTTACCTTTCCTCTGGAGTAAACTAGGTAGGCTGAGAGAGGGATCACGCTGCATGTGCAGCACAATATCTTTACAGTTCAGCCCAGGCCTTTGGCTGTGGAAAGGTATAACTCCATCCCTGGCTTTACCGCTATGGATTGCAGTTAATATGCCTTTTTGGTTGCAGCACAATGCAACAAACTATCTTCTGTCAAGTCGGTACGGTGCCAGTGAGTGCATGCTTAAACCAGCCACCCATCATGTTCCATGCCGATAAGCGTGGACGGTAATGTTTTGCCATCTCACTCGATCACCAGAGTAGTGGATCAGCTCCGTGATTCTGTCTCGACCATGCCATGTGGCCATACCTTCCAGCTATTTAATTCTCGGTCTTCCCCTTGGTCTCTTCCCTTCGATCTTGCCAATTGTAACCAAGTTCTCCAAATCATTTCTTCTCATAACATGCTCAACAAATTTTGAATGTCTATGTATAATGTCTCTAATCAGTTTACGATCTTCATTTGTTTCTTGAAGAACTTGTTCATTGGTTTTCTGTCTGTCCACGGCATTCTTTGCATTTTCCTCAGAAACCACATTTCCACAGCCATCATATGTTTTTCATCTTGTCTGCTCATTGTCCACGCTTCACATCCATACAAAATTACAGGTCCTATGTAACACGACAACACTCTTTTTCTCGTTTCAATTGATATCTTTTTATTGGTCAGTATGTTTTTCATCTTGCAAAAGGCTACCTTCGCAATGACAATTCTTGTTCTAATTTCTTCATGGCATCTCCCATCAGATGTTATGACTGTTCCGAGATAACTATACCGATCCACTTGTTTAAGAATATGCCCATTTACTTGTATATTGCATTGTGGTATTTCCTGTTTTCCAGTGACGACCATAATCTGTGTCTACTTACAATTCAATTTTAACCCTAGTTGTTCACTGTGTGCAGCAACCGCATCTACTAAATGTTGCAGGTCCTGATCATTGTCTGCAATCAAGACTATATCATCTACATATCTAAAGTTATTGATGCATTGCCCCCCTCCCCCCCCCCCCCCCCCCATGTTGATTCCCTCCATAACTTCTATATTTCTGAAAATATTTTCACTGTACAAGGAAACAAGATCTGGAGACATCACACATCCCTGTCTCACACCTCTCTTAATAGGCTGATATTGACCTAATTCATCATCAATGCTTATGGCAGCTTGTTGTTTCCAATAAATGTTTCTTACAAGCCTAAGGTCTTTTCCATCAATTTGTAGATCTTCAAATATCCTTATCATGTCGATATGTCTTACTTTATCGAAAGCCTTTGTGTAGTCAATAAAGCAAAGGTGTAGATGTGTGTTTACTGCAATATAAAGTTCAATTACTGTTCTCAGTATATACACAACATTTACTGTACCCCTGCCTTCTACAAACCCACATTATTCTTCCTTCTACTATTTCAGGTTGTACTTTCTTCCTAACTCTTTGCATGATAAACCGTAACAAAATCTTCGTGATGTAATTCATTATACTAATTGTTTGATGTCGATCACATTCTAAGGCTCCCAATTTCTTTTTGATTGCAATAAACACAGAGTTTCATAATTCATGAGGTATATTTCCAGTATCATACATTGTATTCAGCAAACTGGTAACTTGATCTATTCCATATTCTTCTAAAGCATTAATCATTTCTGTTGTGATGTTGTCTGAACCGGGGCTCTTGCCAGATTTCATATGGTTAAGAGCATTCTAAATCTCCATCTTCAAAATTGATGGTCCTTCATTAATATTTTGAATATTATACTCTTCTTCATGTTTAAACAAACAAGGAATACACGATAGGGTGCGCAATATAGTGCCCAGCATAATTTGTTGCATTTTTAGGGTGAATTAATAAATTTTATTTTGACTGAAATACTTAACAGACATTAGTTACATATTGTACTGTTTTAATGTGTAGGATGTGGTATCCCCACGATTATCGCAGATTCACAATAAATTCTGTTTTTCTGCATAGTGTTTGTTGGAAACACGTAATTGCCTCTGCATATTTTAGCTATCGTTTATAGTTCGTCGAATTCAATATAGAAATGTTTGTTGTCTAGGTTATTTTCTTGTCAAAGGCTTCAACCTAATGACCAGGAGGTGATCATTCTCGATACATTCTAGACACAATTTTTGACGCATACGATCCTGAAATAATGTGGGGAAACATACATAGCTCAAGTGAAGGCAATCTTAGTGAGGAAGAAACATACGACATAAGTGGGGTAGCAGAATCCATGATATTAGTCGAGAAGCAGTAACGGCATAAATGGTGGGAGGTGGAGGGGTGACAGACATTGAAGATGCTAAAGAAAACAACCTATGTTGATAACAGTCCGCGAACCATTCACTAAAACGTGCGGAGAAACAGCAATAATTATAGATAAATTGTGTATTTTTAATTACTGTGGGGTGTTTGAAAACATTGTCGTTCTAAGGTTTGTATTTACCATTTATGTTGCATGAACGCCACAGAGGGTGAATACAAAACTTGGAACGCCAATATTTTCAAAAACCCCGCAGTAATTAAATAATTAAACATACACCCTATAAAAATACTTAAGGCAATATAGAATACACCCTATAAAAATACTTAAGGCAATGTAGAATACACCCTATAAAAATACTTAAGGCAATGTAGAATCCGAGCAGACAAAATATAACTACATAACTTAGAAGACTATCCAGGCCGAAAGAAAGGAAATTACTGATATCATGTAGAATAATTATCATAAGTGCTACAAACATGCAACTTAAAACACTCTAAACTGCTGGACACGATGGAGAAAAACTTTTTCCGATAAGTTTTATAAAGTACCACAGAGATAAGTGGGGGGAAATGGCTACCACAAGTGCACTGCTCAAGCTACCAAACGAGGCGAATTCGTTTTGAAACCACTCTAGCACGAGTCAGGACATGATTTAAAGTGGGGTCGCACGGTGTTGGGATTGACGGTTTAAACTGAGAGAACATTATGGCCATTTTGTATCAACAACGTAATAATAATAATAATAATAATAATAATAATAATAATAATAATAATAATAATAATAATAATAATAATAACATATTCATACTCTTCCCGGCTTCAGTCCCTTCCATTTGCTACGCATCTACATTGTTATAATTATACAAAGACTAGTTGATCCACTCTGCTCTAGCCAAGGCCCAGCCAGTCGATCCACTCTGCTCTAGCCAAACTCCAGCCAGTCGATTCACTCTGTTAAAGTCATATCCCACCCAGTCAATCCACTCTAGTCATGTCCCAGCTAGTCGATCAATTCTGCTCCACTCATGTTCCAGACAGTCGATCCACTCTGCTCTAGCTATATCCTAGGCCGTATTTCCACTCTGCTCTAGCCATGTCCCAGTCAGTCGACACACTCAGCTCTAGCCATATCCCAGCCAGACGGTCTACTCTGCTTCAGCCATGTCCCAGCTATTCGATCCATTCTGTTAAAGTCTTATCCCAGCTAGTCAATCCACTCTAGTCATGTCCCAGCTAGTCGATCAAATCTGCTCCAGTCATGCTCCACGGAGTCGATCCACACTACTCCACTCATGTTCTAGCCAGTCGATCCACTCTGCTCTAGTTATATCCTAGGCCGTAGTTCCACTCTGCTCTAGCCATGTCCCAGTCAGTCGACACACTCTGCTCTAGCCATATCCCAGCCAGACGGTCTACTCTGCTTCAGCCATGTCCCAGCTATTCGATCCACTCTGCTCTAGCCATGTTCCAGACAGTCGGTCCAGTCTGTGCCAGTCATGCTCCAGCGAGCCGATCCACACTACTCCAATCATGTTCCAGCCAGTCGATCCACTCTACTCCATGTAATCATAGAGAGTAGTCGATCCACTCTGCTCTAGTAATGTCCCAGTTATCGATCAACCCTGTTCTAGTCATTTTACAGCCATTCGATGCACTCTGCTCTAGTAATGTTCCAGCCAGTTGATCAACTCAACTCTAGGTAATCCCAGCCAGTCGATCCACTCTGCTCTAGTTATATCATAGGCAGTCGATCCACTCTGCTACTGTCATGTTCCAGCCAGTTGATCCACTCTACTCTAATTATTCCCAATCAGTCGTTCAAATCTACTCTAGTTAATCCCAGCCACTTGATCCACTCTGCTCAAGAAATGTCCCAGCGAGACTATCCACTCTGCTCTAGTCATGTTCAAGCCAGTCGATCCACTCTGCTATAGTCATGATCCAACCAATCTATCCACTCTGCTCTAGTCGTGGTCCAAATAGTCGATCCATTCTACTCCAGTCAGGTTCCAGCAAGACGACCCACTCTGCTCTAGTCGTGATCCAGCCAGTCGACAGACTCTGCTCTAGTCATGTCCCAGCCAGTCGATCCACTCTACTCTAGTTATGTCCCAACCAGTCGATCCACTCTGCTCAAGAAATGTCCCAGTCAGTCGATCCACTCTGCTCTGGTCATGTCTCAGCCAGTCAATCCACTTTACTCCAGTCATGTCCCAGCCAGTCGATCTACTCTCCTCAAGAAATGTCTCAGCCCATCGATCCACTCTGTTTTTATTGCATATGTCCAAACATCTCCATCCGTTGATCTATACTGTTCTATTTTAAGAGCTCTCTGTGTAACTGGAGGCACTGGAGACATAGCTGTGGAGACAGATATTGGAAATATCGTGGACATAAGCAGTGACAAAATACTGAACGCAAATGGCCAAGACATGCTAGAGTATACTGTGACGTCCTGTAAAAGATATGTGGTTAAGAAGATAAAACACAGGGATGTATTGACGGCAGTAGACGTTAAAGCATAGATCATCGAAACTAGAACGACAAGAAGCAAAAATATATAGGGCATATCAAAACGAGGTGCCCTAGAGAAATTAGTCGTGTGTGGGAAAATGCTTGGCAAGAGAGGCGGAGGAAGACAAAAAATAATGCATGTTTAAAGCCTACACATCAGGGTAATAAATAACAGTATAAACAGCTAGAACACTATATACAACAATAAAAAAGAGACAAACAGCTTTCTTTGGTCATGTGATGAGAAGAGAGGCGCTGGAAAACATCGTGACAACTGGAAAGATCGAGGGGACGAGAAACAGAGGCAGACCAAGAGAAAATGATGCTGGACGGATTGAGACTGTGGCATGGAGGAATATCATCAGCAGAGTTGATCCAGAACACCAAAGACCGAGATCTGTGGAGAGCCATGAACGCCTACGCCAGCCGACACGGCACTTGATGATGATGATGATAAGCAGCACAAATTCTCATCAATATTTGAGACAATAGAGAGGAACCAGGAGTTGTGGACGCCCATGTCTGCTCTAGACCAGAATATGTTCAAGAAGAAGAATAAGAAGAATAAGAAGAACAAGAACAAGAAGAAAGTGAAGAAGAAGAAGAGAGCTCATGTATCAGCCAATAACCCACTCTGCTCTAGCTATACAAACCCACATTCGCCTGACTGTTATTTCTTAACACTCTTTCATTATAAAAGTGTTCTTACTTCCTATTTGTTCTTATTTCTACTTCCTATTACACATGTTTTTTACCCCCTCTTTCCCAAATAAATTTATTCTTATCCCCGTACTTCTTATAAATATTTTTACCACATCGCTCCTTATAAATATTTTGTTACTTTTTCCTTCATAAATAGTTTCTTACTTGTTCCATATACATTTTTTCTCACCCCCTCGTTCCTTGTACATATTTTCATACCCATCTTCTCATATAAATATGTTTTCCTTATACATATCTTTTACCCTCTCTTTCCATGTACACATTTTCTTACCCATTTTTACTAAGAAATATTTTCTTGCCCCCGCCTTTCTTATACATATTTTTTCCTGATAAATATTTTCTAGCCACTCTTTCCAACGAAATATGATTTTACCCCCTCTTTCCTTTTAAATATTTTTTTATTATAGATAATTTAATACCCCTTGTTTCCTTATAAATATTTTCTTAATCCCTCTTTACTTATAAATATTTTTTCCTTATACATATTTTGTTAACGCTTCTTATCATATAAATAATTTCTTACCTCTCGTTCCTAAGAAATATTTTCTGACCCACCTTTCCCTTACACTTGATGTCTGACTCCTCTTTCCTTAAACACAAGAAATAAATGGGGAGAACAGTTGAGGCCACTAAGACGATTATATAAATAAACACACAGAGTATTATTTGGCGCTCACAGAAGAAGAAGAAGGAAATAGAGATTAGAAGACGCACTAGACAACATAAAATTTGAAAGCTATAATAGCTACCGACCGGGATCGAACCTGTCGCCTCCAAATGACGACGGCGCCTCGATGCAGGAACAAGTGTCTTGTACATATTTCCTTTCCTCCTCTTATCTTATCAATATTTTCTTATCCCCTTTTTCTTTTTAAATATTTTCTTACCCCTTTCTTTCCTTAGACATATTTTCTTACCATTTCCTTATAAATATTTTTTTACCCTTTCCTTGTACATGTAAAACAAAAGAACCCTGTGCATGCCTTACGGCGTAGTGTGTATATTGTGCTAGACCAACATTCTATAAACCAGCCGGCACTCGATGGGTCTTAAGGTCAGCACCACACCGACCACCTCTACTGTCCAGGACAAATTCATGGTGCCAATTTTAGATTGTATCCACCTGGTAGCCCACGTTCACTTTAAAATATACACCTCTATTTGGACTCAAACACATGGCCACCTGACGAGCAGGCTAGAGCACTAGCCACTAAGTAATCGGAGCTCCTCATTTGATCTAGTAGTTTTAAAAATTAGTTATTTAGTTAGTTAGTTAGTTAGTGGACAGATCATCCTCATTGCACATCGAACCATTCAGTCCATAAGTAGTACAGGCCGGTGCTACGGAGTTCGTGCATCTGAGCGAATCCATCCTTGAGTTTTTGAAATGCTCCTGTTTTAGTCAGTCGTAGCTTAACGTTATTGGTCAGTATTAATTTATGGACTCAGACAAATATTACTAACACGAGATGTCTACATGACACCGAAAGCGTTAGTTTAAATAACATTAAAACGCTGCAGCAATATCACGGGTGCTCAGTCTTTCAAATTTTGTCACTGGAGGTCGGCGTGATTGATATGTTTAACCTGCTGAAACCTTCTCTTCTGACCGCGAATTAGTGGGCTCGATGCAACAACTGTTATTCTGGCTTAAAAGTCGATTTCTCGTCCTGGACTTAGGGACGTAAATTACAAGTATGTCAGAAGTCGGAGAGGGTTTGCCTGATTTCAAGGGACACTGGGAATGAGGAAATCTGACCCTCACGCAAAATAAGTTCGATGCACTCACTATTAGTAGCAACTACTAGTAATAGTAGCAGCAGCACGAGAGTCAACTACGCTTAAGTTCAAAGCGAGAGAACGGAAAATCAAACTGGGTAGTGAGCTTTGGGTGATCCAGTTAGATAATACTTGGTGTCCATTTACATTGTACGCTCTAACCTTCTAGTACTAGATTTAATACCAGGAAGAACTTACATTCACACAGTACAAAAGGCAGTCAACTGTAATAATTCACACATCAGTAGTCAATATTTGATCACACAAGTACGACGAAGGGAAGTAATCACTGTCATCACATAACACAGAATCCGGTGAGTGAACAGTCAGGATGTTATTATCTCCCTTGATGGCAGCTATTGTTCTGGTATCCGGACACAGTCTGTCTGGTAATGCTTGCAAGTCACATTTGCTGTCCTGACTGTTGGCGATCTGGGAGACTGAATTCTCAGATTTACTGTCTGGGAGTAACTGTGTCAAAGCGTATCCCTGTGTCTGCCCCACACGACTGTCTGTTGCATTATGTCTATCTTTCTTAACGATTGACTCATCTCTAAAAGTGTCTGTTGAGCCATTTATGTAATCCTGAAAGCGAACTTTCGTGGCAGTCCGCGATTTCTCGTACATGTTAAAGTTGGAAAGCTCACCCGTATCACATTTTTTCGAGCCTGTTTTTCGTTCAGGGTGTGGTTTTGTCCCACAGCCAGAATCGTTATAAATAAGAACTTCTTCGAAGTCTGACACATTCGTAGGCATATCTGTTATGGGTACATTTTGCTTTTCATTCTGGACTCTAGAAGTTGCGTTTGGCTGCATTTCGACTGCAACTTGCTGGAAGGGCTCGCCCAGTTCCCCGGCTAAATCCTCCAGAAGTTCGTCGTTTTCCAGGAAGGTCACTTTAGCCTTATTCTTGGCGCGATTACTTTTAACGCTGTTTCTGGATTTCTTTAACCCGCCGGAGGACAACCGATGCTGATGTTGCACATGCTGTTGACTGATTTCCGATGTGGGTGAATTACAATGCTCACTCGATGGCGAGGATGATGACCTTATTAAAGGCGAACAATGTCTGGTGATATCCTCCCAGCCCACGTTATTCAAAGAATAGCTTCGCTCCACAGACTTTTTCCTTGAAGTCATATTCGACAACCCACCTGAATTCTTGACTATTTGATTTTCCTGGAGAGATTTCCGAGATTTCGATTTTGGAGGCGTGTTCCGACGCGGAGGTGAATTATTATTCGTGGAAAGTAGATATTTGGCCTCTGATAGCCTCCTGTACGTCGACTCGTCCAGCTCGGTGATCCAGCCTGCAGGTCTGTTGCTTGGGCAGCAAATCCGAGCAAAGCTTTTACGAAAGACCTGGTTAAACACGCAGTAGATGATGAAGTTCACAGCTGCGTTGATTGTCAGTAGAGAGTCGGTAATTTCCCGGATCCCTTTTTGCAGATAACCTTCCTCGTGATAGCCAAACCCAAACGCGGTGGACAAGATGGCGTCAGGGGTTATACAGATAAGAAAGACCAGGATCACAACTATCATCATGATGGTGACACGATGCCTTGGGTTTCTCCCACGGTTGGCACTAGTTCGCTTCAGTGCACAAATAATACACACGTTCAGCACTACAAGCACGAGTAAAGGAATAATTGACCTCATCAGGTTCTGTGTCC
Source organism: Cepaea hortensis (assembly GCA_963921405.1). Classification (NCBI taxonomy): domain Eukaryota; kingdom Metazoa; phylum Mollusca; class Gastropoda; order Stylommatophora; family Helicidae; genus Cepaea; species Cepaea hortensis. Next base: position 89,974,527 of record OY992883.1, on the reverse strand, counting down.
ATTCGTAGGCGACGGGAAACGGCTGGTTCTTCCAGATCTCCGTGAGTTCCACTTCCAAACGTGACTCGTTGGTCTCCCTGTCAAAACACCTGACGGTTCTGTACCTCAAAGCCGAGGGCAAAGCGAGGATAGTCATAATCACGTAGATAGACACGCACAGCCAAACGGCCCGATTCCGGTTCCAGAAGGCCCTGGCTCTAGTTGGATGACACACCAAGATATATCTTTCCACGGCCACGGATACAGTCAGCCACGACGACACACACACAGACATACTAACTATGAAATGAGCGTATGGGTACAGATAGCCGTAAGCGATTCTGCCTAGTTCTTTATCGGTATGCAGAAAGACGGTGACCAGAATGTACATGATATCGTTGACTAGTTTGATGGAGTCCGACACGGCCAAGGCGCTGAGGAACGCATTGGTGGACGTGAGCATGTTCCTGCGCGACAGCACGAAGATGGTCAGCATGTTGCCGAGGAATCCTGGGATACACGCCAAGGGGTAGATGACCAGTCCTGTGACAATCTGTGGAGAGGTCAGAAGACGTACTTAAAAAAAGGACAATGCAGTTAATTGAAACATGGCTTTAGTTAATAGTTTTTAAAGTCGACTAGCGCTGGTTAGTGGTTACAATATAAAATGACACAAAGTAGAGCAGTTTTACATAACATAATTACGACACATACAGGACGTTGCGGCGATTAGCCTTCATCAGCAAACAAACACATTCACAAACCACAACATATAGCCAAAATGAAAGCAATGAAGAGAAAATAATTTTTTTTTCATCTTTTCATTCTTCTCGTCCTGTCGTCACGTGTTGATGTAGTCACAGGAGTACTCCTTGGCTATATGTTGTGTTTTGTGAATGTGTTTGTTTGCTGATGAAGGCTAATCGCCGCAACGTCCTGTATGTGTCGTAATTCTGTTATGTAAAGCTGCACTACTTTGTGCCATTTTACATTGTTTACATTTTCACAGCTTTACCTTAGTTCCACCAAATTTTATTCACATGGTTTGTGGTTAGCTTGCCGGCTACCAGTACAACAGGTCCGGGTTAAGTTCTCGGCAGCGAAATAATGTTTGTTTTTAGGTTTTTGTTTTAACCAGCAAGACCATGTGTACTCGGAATCGTCTTCTTCTCATTGAGTTATACACTCAAGCGAGCTATCCACTGACTCCTTAACCCCACTGATAAAGCAGCACAGCCAGAGAATAAAAACATCATCAATATGCACACCAACCAATCCAATCCGCAAGCAACAGACACATCCACCCACTAATCTTTCAACCAAACCACCAATGAAACAATCCCCTGACTCATCATCCCATTAATTAAGCCACAAAGAACATCCACCAATAAAGCCATTGTCATCATTATTACCACAATCATGATTATCAGCAGGTGCCTTGCAAGTTAGCGTAGGCAATCTTGTCTCTTCAGAGATCTATGTACTTGATATTCGGGATTAATAAAGTGTATATATTTCAGAATTTAATTGTTTTGGACAATGAAGGATCATGTCTTTCAATCTGCATCTGTCCCTTTCACCATCGACCTTCCCAGACGTCCAAATGTTCTCTAATGCCCATTTCTTCATCACGTGAACAAAGAACGCTCTCGGCCGTTCTTCTTATAGTTGTGTATTAAGTTCTACTTTCATTAGCTTCTTCCAACTGATTCCGGGCCTGGCGGGAAATAACATATTACAAGAAATAAAACTATCAACAAAGAGATCTTCATCGATGATATGCGAATTAATTATAGCAGACAGCAAACCAAAATCACCCAGGGAATCAGATGAAAGACCTCCGGAAAAATAAGTGGAAAGAAACAATACAGTATTTGGAAAAAAAAATGTATTCAGAGAAGTTTAATAAAGAGAAATGTAAGAGATCGGAAATGTTAAATGTAGCGTAATGGAAAATTAATTTTAAAATGAATTTCTATCAAAAGCCGCGAAATAAAGAAGTAATGGGGGATGATGTCTTTTGAAAGAAATATAAAATTTGTCATTTGAAATTGTAAAACTGTTTTGAAATTTTGCAATTGAAGTATTTTTTAATGAAAATTTATGGCACAAATTTGGACAGGACGTCAGGTATTCAAGTATTTGGGTACTTTAATAAGTGCAGATTAAAGATGTATTAAGGAAGCTAACTGAGATAACCGAAGCAAAGGCAGCATTTCCCAATTGAAGAATATTTTTTCCAATTCATATTTATTTATCAAGGTGAGAAAAAAGATGTAAGCGCCATATTGAGCCAATACTAATGTACTGATGCACATTATGGACAATTAGCAGACAAGTGAAGAATTGCGTTGAATCTGTGGAGATGTGGTTTTAAAGATGACTGATGAGACCACCGTGGTCAGACAGAAAGAGCAATGAAGATATCATAAAAGAAGGTAACTCACAAAGAGAACTGGTTACTAGTATCAGAAGAAGACAGCCCTATTCGTTGGGTCCATGGTGAGAAACAGACGTAGTGGTTGGAGTTTCATTGCGAAGGCTAATGAGCGAGTTTTGAAAAAGGAGAGGCTGAGTCTTCGATTTCCAGTATGAGAATGGAGGTGGAAGCAGTAACTGCGGCATTCCGTTGGTTAGAGGAGACCACTGCAACGCACGTTGTATTTATTGCGGATCTAAGCTGTGTGCTTAGTAAGGTGGAGAATGGAATGTTTCGTGTGGAATGGCTCACCTCCCTTCAGATGTCACTGATTGTGAGAATTGTATGGATTTTTTGCCCTGGCCATGCGGGAGTGCGGGAGGGGAGGGGGAGGGGGGTAAGTGAACAGACTGATAGGCTGACAGGGAATGCACCTCTTTGTGGTAGATCACCTACGGACAAGGGAGCGGTGGTCATGCGCCTATGGCACCAGGTGAAGAAGGCGGGGGAACATATTGAGAACCCGTATGCGGAAAGAATGAGATTGCGGGGGATCGGCAGGAGTTCTGGAAGAATCTCAAAACTGAGGCGGAAGACCAGAAGAACTTTCAATCAGATAGCAGTAGAACCATTTGTAAGCAGTGAGAACAATTAGTAGTATGACTCTTCGCTAACTGTTAAACAATGGGACGGAGAGCGTATTGGAATTCCTGAGTGCGCTGATGTCGGTTCTTAACTCACCTCAATCACGAGAAGAGGACACCCGGAGAATGTCGTCACAACGGGTAAGAGAGATAGCGGGAGGCCAAGGGAGAAGATATTGTTTAATATGGCATGACGGCATGTAGGAACTTCAGCGTAAAAAAATAATTAGAAGCGTAACAGACATAAGGCTGTGGACAGACATGATCACTAACACCATACAACATGGACTATACTAAGAAGATGACGTCATATATTATTGCCGTCTTTAACGACATGTGTAGCCCATTATGAAAACTTAATATTGTGAATTATTTATCCCTATAATTATCACAAGAAAACACGTTAAATTACATAATAAACAGGAAACAATTTGATCAATAACATGAATATATGCATTTTGTTTTTGTTAACCCGTGTCACGCAATTTCCGAGGTGTCACGAGGATCGAATTCACGTCGGTAACTATAGCTTTCAATTTGTATGTTGTCTTGTGCGTCCTCTAGTCTCTACTTTCTTCTTCTACTTCTATGAGTTGCAAACAATTCATGTGTGTTTATATATGAATTGTGTCCACCAAAGCGAGATAGGTATGGTTGAGGGGATGTGGTGTCGCGGTTAGAGGCATAAGCTACTCTGTTCGAAGCTCAGCATGAAGCTGAACATTTTTATAAGAACCATTATTTCTAATAAATGCAAGAGTCTCCCTGCTATCTTAGGATTTGAGATCGGATGATAATCTTTTCCTGAAATGTGTCACAAACAGGAAGTCCTGTATGCAAGATGTAATGGATTTATTAATTAATTAATTCAGTAGCATGTCCTATGCAGAACCTCGCTCCCATAACAAAATTCCCGAAAACTTCTCGGTCATAAGCGAGATGTTCCGCGTCCGATACAACCGTCTGGAGATCATCTGCCACATTCTGTACCCATCTTCTCTTTGGCCTTCTTCTTTCTCTCTTCCCGGGTGT